>JAMYXO010000449.1:0-22500 GCA_033310375.1 Conus canariensis | reverse complement strand
GGTGACACTGAGTTGTCGATGTAACGTCAGTGCGAACAAATGTCCACGCTGCACTATGAAAATCCAGGGACTGTACATCAAACCCTTTGTGCGGAAAGCCACGCCCTGGACAGTCGCTGAACTGTCCAGTACCCCAACAAGAACATCAGGAGGATATGTCAGAGACAGTACCTATGGAATCACACTCAACCAAAGTCACTCCTCCAGAGTCAGCCATCCTGCCGGAGTTACATTTGAGTGTATCACACACGGACTGGACTATTCCTATCATGCCAAAGACCATGACTATCTCTTGGCGATGAACTTTTCGGATTACTACAATGCAAACTTTTCCGATTCAAACTTTTTGACGGCTGTCACAGCAAACACCGCGGCTACGGTTTTAACCAGATACGTCACACCCGAAGAAGAAGTAACAACCGTTAATACAATAGGCAAACTATCTACTACCCGACCAACTAAAGTTCGTGTCGTACTCTTTTACCTCAAAACCTCAACTCTTTTGCCCCCCTTTCTGATGTTCTTTTGCCTAACTCTTTTGTCCCTTCTGATCTTCTTTTGCCTGTTGTGGCATTAGGTTTTGGGTTGAGTTTTTTTTTTTTGTGGGGTGGGTGGGCTAATAAATCTATGAGAGAACACAAGAAGTAATGCCGAGTCAGTTGTTAC
Source organism: Conus canariensis (assembly GCA_033310375.1). NCBI lineage: Eukaryota > Metazoa > Mollusca > Gastropoda > Neogastropoda > Conidae > Conus > Conus canariensis. Next base: position 21,834 of record JAMYXO010000449.1, on the reverse strand, counting down.
ATTTATTAACGAAAGGTTAGTTGCAAGTAGTCATATATAAACGGGGGCTGTGTCATCATCTGTCAGCCAGATGCTTGATCATCCTAAAATCACCCTCTTCGACTGGGCCAAGAGGTTTTTCACCACTAAGAAAAGATGGAAGGAGTCGTCACCACCGCCACCACCACCACCACCACACCCTGAACTGCGGCGGGGGGGCTCGAGTGGCAGTAGTAATCGGTGATTGGGGCATCTTGGACCCGGAAGAAAGAGTCATAATGTGGGATCAGTTTGGTCAAAACTCCAACCTGCTAATACGCCTCATGCAAGAACCAACAATAAACAGCCTTTCCAAATCGCTGTCGAAGATGGAGAAACGAGAAGACGTAGAAGCTGTCCTCGTTTCTTTCAGCGCGAATGCCTGTTTTAGGGGAAGCGTTTTCACGAATCGCTGGCGACAGCTCATAAACAAACTCAAGTCCGCCTTTCCTAACGTCACTAAGATTATCTTCGGCACAGTACTGTATCCCTTTTACGGAGGAGTTCTGAAAAATTCGGTGACAGTTTCCAACACGAATCTGAAAAAGGTCGTTAACAAATTGCGCCAGAAGGATAATGATAAGGATGTCATTATCCGATTGATCAATCTCACAAAAATCACCAGAAGATTCGCAGACAAAAGACCCTTGAGAACGATGTACCGAGATGCTCTGTATCCCAACACAAAATGCGTGGAACGACTCGCGGCTGAAATGTTCTCTGGGGTCATAGTAGACTACCTATAAGCAGACAGCAGCAGCGTTTGGGCGGGTGCGTTTTTTGTTTTTTGGTTTTTTCTTATTATTACCAGCCCGTTTGTTGCTTTGTAATTTACTTGAATGGCTTTTTGGGAGACTTCGTGGAAGGAACTGTGTGTGTTTTTAAAAAAAAAATGTATTCCTTCTTCGTTGGGTTTTTTTTTTTTTTTTGTCCTCCCCCTATTATTTTAACACATTTCGAACGTTTGATTTTGTACATTATTTGCATTACATGCGCATTTGTTGCGATTTATTTTGACTCCCCCTAAAGAGTCTTAATGATAATAAAATCTTGTACAGCATCCCGGCTTCTTGGGTCAAACATGCGCCAGCAACATAATGGCTATAATCTGGGACGGAAAATGACCCGTTGCCTCCTCGATTCTTTTTTTTTGTTGTTGTTTTTGTTGGTGTGTGTTGGGTCGTCATTAAGAAACACCCACGTTCTTATTAAGAACGAATGTGTAACGGGGGACATTAATTGTTGGTGTAGTGGTGGTGGTGTTTTGATGGTGGACAGTTATTCAGTTTGTGCGAATGTTCAAAACCCACAGTGGCCACGAGTCTCACCACCTTAAGTCCGGGTCGGAGAAATCTTCCTTCCCCTCCTTCCCTCCCCCACGGCTACTGTACCAACTCTTTACTGAGAAGAACAAAAAAAAGGAGGAGTTCTTTATAATTTTAGAGCTTTCTGGGGGAAAATAAAATCCAATTTTACAATAACAACAGCAGCATCAGGTAGTTGGGAGGAGCTTTTTTTTTTATTCTAAGTATAATTTCTTTGATGCGATCTAAGAAAACCTCCAGTATATTCCACTTTGTAGTTGTTTGGTCCGACTTCATACGCCCCAAAAAGAGAGTAAATATATTAGCTTGCAGTTGTTGGTTTTTTTTACTATCAGGATTGCTGCGGTGTGTGTGTGTGGCTTGAGACTCCCTTCCCCCCTCCTTTACATATTTATACTACTACTACTACTACAAGAAAAGGAAGAAGGGGAGTGTCTGCTGTCAGCCTTTTTTTTTTTAAGAAATAAAATAAGTCATCATCGGGGTGTTTTCTTCTTCTTCGACAGATTTCTGCCACCCTCGGATTTTTTTTTCTTTGATGAAATCGCTCAGTTGACGATTGTCGGACTTACTATTCTGAAGATAACTCGGCTTTTTTCGATCGCAGGTACCATCGGCAGGCGGGGAAACTGTCCTCCGCAGGATACTAGACCTTCCTGACCGCTTAAAAACAAGTTGAACAGCCCGAAGAAGAAGAAAAAAAAGAACATTAGCAATGCCTTCGATACTAGTTGGTGTAGTTGCCCAGGAAGCTAACTCCTCTTAGCTACAATAACTTTGAAACAACAACAACAACAAGGGGATTATTGACAGGCGTTGTTTGAAAATGTAAAGGAAAAAAAAAGTGTTGTGCCGCCACTGCAGAACTGGACAGGGCAGCAGCAATTTTTCCCGGGACACCATGGCGGAGGAAATAGCCAGCGCGGCGGCGGGTGCCTCCAACCAGGTGTCTCGTTTGGGTCTAGAAACGTTACCCGAGCTCGTGTTGCTGATGATCTTCAAGATGCTTCCACTGTCGGACCGGGCTTATCTGGGAAGCGCTTGTAAAAGGTTCAACTCTCTCATGTATTACCCCTCCGTGTGGAGGGACATCAGCATCCGGACGACCCTACAAGAAGGATACTCCGTATTACACGGTCGTGTCGAAGCCGCTGGTCTGTGCAAAAGTGACAAATTCATGATCAAGAAATTTGATAAGTATTTACGGAATGTCAGTGTCTACATTAACAGCTGGTTTCTAAAACATTCGCTTTTTGACATGCTCATAGAGCTTGCGCAGAAAAGACACCTCAAAAGACTGGTCTTTCGAGGGCTCAATCTGTCCAAGAACCAGTAGTAGTAGCATCAACTACTACTACTACCTCGCTGTTCGTGGCCAACGATCTCCTGGCGACAGTGACTGACTTTCTGCACACACTCGATCCTGCAACGACGGCCATCAAAATACATCTAGTTCTCGACAACGGTGGAGGTGAAAGTTATGAGATGCCATCTGCAAACCCATTGGCGACGAAATTCCGCCATCTTTGGACTATACAAAAAAGGTAGTAGTTGTTGTTGTGCCTCTGAAGAAGAAGAACGCGCACGCGCACACACACTCCCACTGCTTTTTTTTTTTTTTTTTTTCAGGATGGTTTCTTCCATACTGTGTGTTACGGCTAGTAATCCGAGGGAAGGCGCTAAGGCTGTGTTATGAGAAAACGTTTATTAAATGTTTCCCCCTCCCTCCCCAACCCCCTATGACATTTATGAGACAAGAGGACTGACTTTTTTATTTTTTCATTGACATAAAATTGTGTATTTCTAATGATGATGATGATGACGATGGCGACGAGAATCTCCTCTTAACTACCGACGATGATGAGTACCAATTTTAGGATGATTATCACCGTGATCGTCTCTCCCTGTAATCGTCAACATCTAATATCACGCGCCATTGCTCCAGGAATCCCAGCCATGTGACATTATTATTTCTCTTTCGGAAAACTTCGGGAGGAAGGGGCCTGAACTTATGATTAATTCCGAGTCCCCGCTCGAAGAAGAAGAGAAGTAAGTAGTGTCTTGCGAAGAGTGGTGTAATAGCTGAGACTCTTCTTCTACTTCTATCTGTGGAAAAATTCTGCAATTATTGCGATTTAGTTCGCAGAAGAAGAAGAAGATGGTCGAGGAAACGTTTCTCCCTTCTTTCATCGAGTCAACTTTACAACAAATCCTGATTTTGTCATTTGACTGTGGTACTGTCACTAGCTGGTGCGGGCACACAAGCGCCAGCAGTCTGTGTCATGGTCAGATGATGATGATAACGTCTTCTTCTCCTCCTTCCAACTTCTCCCGCGCTTTACGGGAAACGCGGTTTGCCCATTTCGAAATGAAACCTGATGTGGTGACCATTTACTATATTATTCCGATCGACTGCGATGGATAAGGACCTTGTGCTGCCAGGTTTTTTAAAAAAAAAAAAAAAAAAAAAAAAGTGAAACGGAAAGAAGACATGCCCGATCCAGTTTCTGCCATTTCCGGGACTTCTGAAGAAGACAAAAAGCTCTAAGATCCTCCACCTTTCTGTCCCGCGCAGCATACCTGTCTTTATTCTTCCAGTTCAAGCCTGACTAAGATCCTCCACCTTTCTGTCCCACGCAGCATACCTGTCTTTATTCTTCCAGTTCCAGCCCGACTTAACTCCTGGTGTATTTCCATTCTTATCAGCGTTTTTTATTACTAATAATATAACATACAATCGTGCGTTTCCACAGGAAATTCACCAAACACTGGGTCTGCTCTAATGTCCGAATGGTCGCCGCGATCGTTGTAGTACTACATGAATCGAGGGAAAAAAAAACACTACTGAAGAAGAATGGTTTAAGTATACGAAATAAAATAAATGGACAGCACTGCACAGCTAAAAAAATATATAAAAATCTGAACCGAACGTGATCCCCGCCACCTATGATGTTTTTCAGCCAAAGATGCATAGAAAGAGCAAAAAAAAAAAAAAAAAAAAAGAAAAACGAACAAACGAACGACCCGGACGAGCGAGAAGAAGCCCGTGAAAGAAACACAAAATGTCTCGAGGGACAGCTTAAACCCAGAGACGCCGAAGAGGAGGGAGGTCCGCCGCACTCTGTTGACGAGGTTCATGGCGTGTCCGAAAATCTCACTGGACAGAGCCTCCCACCGACTTTTTGTCAGCATTGATCTCGGTCCACGAGTCGTCTTTGAGTTCCTGGAATCGCTCAGCTACGACAGCCTGAAAGTCGCGTTTCTCGTATCTTTCCGCGCCAAAGTCGCCCCGCTCTGCTGCCACTCGGGTGCTGACGCTCAAATAGAGCACCTGGTCGGGTCGCAGCAACCCTCGCTCTGGCTGGCGGCACCACTCCGCACTTAGGTCGGGCTTGGCAGAGGAGAAAGCCACCCCGGAGAATGAATAACGATCAACGACCAAGGTCACTCCCGAAGTCAGCAGTTCCATCATCTCGGGCATGGCCTCCCAGCGGTTGCGGTAAAGAGCAGAAGAATGGCGTGGTCCTCCACCTGACAGGACTGTTGCAGGTACTTGTCAATCGTCTCTCCGATCGACGTCGTCCGGTCCGGAAATTTCATCAGCCGAGCTGGCACGCCGTTCTTGTTTAGACGATCGACTAATAAACCGCATTGTGTGGACTTTCCACTTTTATCACAGCCTTCGAACGCGATAAAAGCTCCGCGATGATTAACGACGGGCAATGATGATGACGACATCTTTTTTTTTTTTGACCACCCGCACAAACCGAACACATATGATATGAAGAAGTAATGCTTCCATTTATTATTGAAAACGCTTAAGAGAGTCAGACCGGAATATGGCACGGACAACGAATTTGTGTGTGTGTGTGGTGGGGGGGGGGGGGGGGGGGGGGGGGGGGGGGGGGGGGGGGAGAAAAAAAAAAACCCACAGTGATCCCTGAATCGGAGAAGATTTACACACACACACACTCACACACCAAAAAAAAGATCAGTATGAACAAAAAAAAAAAAAAGAGCTTCAGTTTTTTGTTTTTCAAAAACAAACATACAAACAAGTTTGGAATATGGGGCGTGGCGACGTGATTGAAACTTAAGCGCGTGGATTTTGTAACCACCACTATTTGGATACAGAATCTACAACTAGAAGAGGGGGCACCTGTTTAATCTGACAACGACAACAACAACAAAAAAGAAATGACTAAAACTTTTCAAAAGCGGCAAACTTTTTTCTCTCCCCACTCACAGAATCGTTAATACTCGGAATGATAACTTGCCAGTCAATGTTGTTGAAGCAGAAACTGTTAACACTTTCAAAAATTGTCTTGATAAACGGGCCAGATATGTGTCGAAGAAATATTGACTTGCATTTTTCAAACCACGCATGCGTTTTTTATGCGAGAATAAGACCCCAAAAGCTATTTCTCGTGCTCAAACCCGTAACATTGAGAAGGCTGAAAATGCCTAATAATATGCCACCGATATGTTATGATGTGATAGAAGGAGAAACGTAGCACACTCCTCCCCCCCGTCTTCTTCTTCTTCTCAGGTCGATCTTCAACTAGAGGGCGCCTGTTTAAACTAACAAAAATTTACTAAAACGTCAGCACACTTTTTTTTCCACTCACAGAATTGTTAATACTTGGAATAATAACTTGCCAGTCAAGGAGCACAAACTGTTCAGAACTTGTCTAAGGCTGAAAATGCCTAACACGCCACCGATATGTTATGATGTGATATGAGAAAGAAAAATGTAGCACACTCCTCCCCCCGTCTTCTTCTTCTTCTCAGGTCGATCTACAACTAGAGGGCGCCTGTTCAAACTAACAAAAAATTTACTAAAACGTCAGCACACTTTTTCTTTTCTCCCCACTCACAGAATTGTTAATACTCGGAATAATAATAACTTGCCAGTCAATGAACACAAACTGTTCAGAACTTAGTCTCGATAAATGGGCCGGATGTTTCAAACACATATTGACTCTCGCGCGTGTGTGCTATTTATGCGAGAACAAGACCACAAAAACTATTTCTCGCGCTAAAACCGTAAATTATCTAACATTGAGAAGGCTGAAAATGCCTAATAATAGGCCACCGATATGTTATGATGTGATATGAGGAAGAAAAATGTAGCACACTCTCTCCCGTCTTCTCTTCCGAGTTCGATCTTGTTGCGATAATAGCCATAGTTCTCTCTTCTTCTGTAAGGAATTGGCTGCTGCGGTAAACTGAACTTGTTCTAGGATAAGGAAACCAAACCATCCAACACTGAGCGGGCTGAAAATGCCTAACGTGCCGCCGATATGTTATGATGTGATAAGAGAAGGAGAAACGTAGCACACTCTCCTCCCCCCCGTCTTCTTCTTCTACTCAGGTCGATCTTCAACTAGAGGGCGCCTGTTCAAACTAACAAAAATTTACTAAAACGTCAAAAGCAGCACATCCCCCCCCCCCCCCCCCCCCCACTAACAGAATTGTTAATACTCGGAATAATAATAACTTGCCAGTCAATGAACACAAACAGTTCAGAACTTAGTCTCGATAAACGGCCGGATGTTTCAAACACATATTGACTCTCGCGCGTGCGTGCTATTTATGCGAGAACAAGACCACAAAAACTATTTCTCGCGCTAAACCCCTAAATCATCTAACATTGAGAAGGCTGAAAATGCCTAATAATATGCCACCGATATGATACGATACGATAATATGAAGAGGAAGAAAAATGATGTAGCACACTCTCCTCCCCTCCGTCGTCTTCTTCTGAGTTCGATCTTGTTGCGATAATAGCCATAGTTCTGTCTTCTTCTGTAAGGAATTGGCTGCTGCGGTAAACTGAACTTGTTATAGGACAAGGAAACCAAACCAAACAAAACGAACGATGATGACTGTAAAATATGTTAGTTCGACTTAAAAAAGGACACCGGGCTGCTCATCTAACGGGATGGCGAACGAGGAAGAAGAAGAAGAAGACTTAAAAAAGTTTCTATCTGTTTTGAGCGTGTTCAACTGTCTCTTGAAAAAAAAAAAAAAATCCCGACAGACACCTTGTGTGTGTGGTGTTAGAAGATATTTTCGTTTCAGGGAATTATTATTAGGCGTCTCCTCTATAATGACGACCTCCTTTTCTTGATAATAACTCGAATGATGATGATGATGAGCATGAGTAAGTAGTGGGCTTCCTTCTTTTTACTACTACTACTAGTACTTATCAAATTGTTTTTGTCTGAAGGATGGTGATGATCGGTAGCTTTCTCATGATACGGGCTTTTTACTTTTCCGGGGATTTAAGAGGTAATTCCTGGACTTACTAGCGGTGGGCTGGATTAGGCGTCTGCTATGAGTCTCCTCTCTATCATGATGACGACCTCCTCTTAACTCGAATAATGATGATGATGATGATGATGATGAGTATGAGTAAGTAGTGGTCTCCTTCGTTTTACTAGTACTACTACTACTTATCAATTTTTTTTTTTTTGGTCCCCATTGGTGATGATTGGTAGCTTTCTCATGATACGGGTTTTTTACTTTGTAATCCTGGACTTATTAGCGGCGGCGGCGGCGGCTTAGTAAGTAAGTATATATTGCTGGTACCCTCGGAAGCGGGTGGGGTAGACTCGGTTGGTCGTGGTCGGATCGTTACCTCCTCCTTTTTAAAAAAAAACCAAGCAGCTAAAAAAGTTCGGCATGGAAAAAAAAAAAGGGTCCTCGATGATAGAGAACAGTAATAATAATATCATCGTGGACCCGGAACTAAAGAGGATGAACTTTATAAAGCGAATGGTTTTTACTTTTGACTTGGGAAGAATAAAACGACCACACATCTTTTTGGATTGTATGAAGCGAATGGTTTTACCTTTTTGACTTGGGAAGAAGATATAAAGCGAATGGTTTTTACTTTTTGACTTGGGAAGAATAAAACGACCACACATCTTTTTGGATTGTATGAAGCGAATGGTTTTACCTTTTTGACTTGGGAAGAAGAATAAAACGACCACACATCTTTTTAGATTGTATAAAAGCGAATGGTTTTACCTTTTTGACTTGGGAAGAAGAATAAAACAACAATATAAAGCGAATGGTTTTCACTTTTTGACTTGGGAAGAAGAATAAAACGACCACACATCTTTTTGGATTGTATGAAGCGATTGGTTTTACCTTTTTTGACTTGTGGTGGAAAAACAACAACAACTTTTGGATTGTGTGACCCGTGTAAGATAGTAGTAGTAGTAGTATTCTACTTTTTTGTATATTCGGTTCCTATTTGTTGTTGATTTACCCTTTTGACTTTGTAGAAAAAAATATAAAGCGAATGGTTTTACTTTTTGGACTTGGAAGAATAAAACGACCACACATCTTTTTGGATTGTATAAAGCGAATGTTTTTTTTTTCCTTTTTGACTTGGGAAGAAGAATAAAACGACCACAACTTTTTGGATTGTATAAAGCGAATGGTTTTTACTCTTTTGACTTGTGGTGGAAAAACAACAACTTTTGGATTGTGTGACCCGTGTAAGAGAGTAGTAGTAGTAATCTACTTTTTTTTTTTATTCGGTTCCTATTTGTTGTTGGTGGTGGGTGGTGTTTAAACCCTTTTGACTTTGTGTGTGGGTAGAAACAAAAAAAAAACAAAAAAAAAAAAACGCAACTTTGGTTTGTCTACTTTTTGATATTCGCTTCCTATTGTTGTTGGTGGTGGTGGTGTTTAAAGCGAATGGTTTTATCCTTTTGACTTTGTCGTAGAAGTAGAAAAAAAAAAAAACACAAACCTTTGTGAGGTTTATATTCGGTTCCTATTGTTGTTGGTGGTGTTTGTTCTTCACATCATCATATTCGAAAGACTTCTTCTTCACACACAGAAAGAAAAAAGATGCTTGAAGAAGAAATAATTAGTTTACCACCCTTTGGACTTTTTTTTAAAAAAAAAAAAAAAAAAAAAAAGGATTGTGAAGTATTAGTAATCTACTTTTCATATTTGGTTCCTATTGTTGTTGGTGTTGGTTAGAGACTTCGTCGAAGAAAGACTTCTTCGCACGAAAAAGGAAAAGCAAAAGAAAACGGATGCTCCAACTTGCTGCGAGCGAATAACTCTGGATTTTGTGAACGGTTGGTGTTGCAACTTAAGCGAATGGTTTTTTTTTTTTTTTTTTTTTTTTTTTTACCCTTTGGACTTGGGAAGGAAAAAAAAAACCCAAACAACTTTGGATTGTTGTGAATGTAGTAAGCTACTTTTTTTTTTTTTTTTTAAATAATATTCGGTTCCTCTTCTTGTTTTTGTTATTGGTGTTTGTATTGAGACTTCGTCGTATCATCATAGTCGGAAGACTTCTTTTTCACGCGTGGGGAAATTAAAAAAAATAAAAGATGCTACAAAACTTGAAATAATAAAGCGAATGTTTTTGTTTTTTGTTTTTAAAGGAAAACAAACAACAACAACAACGTTGGATTGTGAACGTAAAGTAAAAACAGTTGTGACTTGGCATCATCATATTCGAAAAATTTCATGAAAACGAAACGACAAGATGCTGCTGCGACTTTGAAATAATGGTTGTTACCCTTTTTGAACTTTAAAACGAACTCGGGGATTGTGAACGTGAGGTGTTGTGACTTCGCATCGTCATATTCGAAAGTCTTCTTCCTCTTCACACGCGCGGGAAAAAATGAAGATGCTGGAAGAAATAAGTTTACCACCACCACTCCTTTGGACTTGGAAGGAAAAATAAAACTGGGATTGTGTGAACGTAGTAAGCAGGTAGTAGTAGTAACCTACTTTAGTTTATAGTCGGTTCCTATTGTTGGTGTGTGTGTGTGTGTGTGTGTGGTTTTTTTTTAGAGAGACTTCTTCACATGGAAAGCGACTTGAAGAAATCTAAAACGAAGAAAAAACCCTTTTGGACTTCTTGCGAAGGTTAAATAAAAAGAAGTTGTTGTTTGTGGTGGTGTTGTTTCCGTAAAGCCGGTGGGTTTTTTTTTAACCCCTTTCGACTTTTTTTTTGTGTGGGGAGAAAAATAAAAACAAAACTTGGATGAAAATCTACTTCTTTGTAGTAGTATATTCTTCGGTTCCTATTATCGTTGTTGTTGTGGGTTTGGTGGTGGAGGAGACTTCTTCCCGTCATAGTCGAAAGACTTCTTCTTCTTCTGCTTAGAGCGTGAGTGGTGGTGGTGGGGAGGAAGAAAACAAGGATGCTCAAAGAAATAAGTTTACTACTACCACCCTTTTGGGACTCGTAGTAAGGTCAAAAAAAAAAGAAAAAAGCTGTTGCGTGACTCCTTCGTCGCGTCATAATTAGTCGAAAGACTTTCTTCTTCTTAGTCGCAGGCGGTGGTGGTTGTGAAAAAAAAAGAAAAGAAAAAAGAAAAGATTGCCGAAGAAATAAGTACTACCCTTTGGGGGTACAAAAAGTTGTTGTTTCCGTAAAAGCCCCCGAATGGTTGTTGGTTTTGTTTTTTTTTTCTCTCAACCCCCTTTGAGATTGTGAACGTAAAAGTAATGATCGTTTCCTTCTTCTAATAATATTCGGGTTCCTTTTGAGATTTCTTCACACACATACACACACACGCAGCAAAGTCGTGGAAAAGAAGAAGAACAAAAAATGATGATGAAATAAAGCGTATGGAATTTAACTACTACCGCCCTTTTGAGGAGTTGTAGTTGAGAGAGAAAAAAACAAAAACTTGGATCGTAAACGCGATCTATTCGGTTCCTATTGTTGAAGGTTAGAGACATCTTCGCCCGAAAGATAGAAAGAAAAAGATACCACCGCTGTAACTTGAGAGGCCACGGCGGGAGGAGGAGGAGGAGGAGCTATATATATGCCACTGACACCCTGGGGGTTTGTTAGAGTCACAGCCACCACTGCCACCGCCGCAGCAGCAGCAGCATCAAGACCTATCACCACCACGGCGTGGCACAGCAAGACAATGATGATGCACTACCCTGGTGCTGCTACTACAACATTCTCTGCCCAGGAGGAAGAGGACACCGACATGGAAGTGGTGAAAGAAGACGGCGGAGAAGATCTGGCCGCTATGGATGATCTGACTACCGACTCCGCCGCAGTAGTAGTCAAGCGGCAATCATCATCATCATCAAAATCATGGAAACCTCCCCTCCCGCAGCCGCGGCCGCGAAGTTTGGTCACCACCGGCACTATCTTCAACAGAAACAAATGCGTGTTGGCTAGCGTCCTGGCGTCCGATATCAAACGCGTACTGAGGAAGGTCTTGCGGGGACTGGAGGGGTACTCTCGCTGGAACAAAACGTTTTCTGGGCCCCTCGTTCGAGCCGACGCCTTGCTGTCGCTGATAGAAGAACCTAGGCAGGAGTTACTGATCGCGAAAAGTATCATGGACCGGGTGGAAGAGGCTGACTGTTATGACCGGTTCCTGACGAAACTGATCCAGAGCGGGGCGATGTCGAGTCGGTTGAAAAACAAAGTGGTGGATATATGCTGCAACAAGTACCTGCCTCCGGTGCCCAGGTTTATGATCCAATTGGTGCGAATCAGAAATGTGGCGGATCAGGAGAAGCTGCTGAAAGCTTTGGATGTGGGACCGTACTATGATGATGAGTACGATGACGACGACGATGACGATGACGAGGACTTGGAAGATGATGAAGATGACTATGATGATGATAGATTCGCGGAGATGATGGTGGTGAAGAAGTACTTGCGAGATGACGCGACGCTAGAACGCGGTCTGTCCAGGTGGATTTTGAAAAAACAACGATCCAAAGACTATAACGCTCATTGCGATACGCTAGGGCAGGACTCCAACGCTCTCGCCGATTTTGAGCGGGGTATTACGAAGACGGCCAAAATGCCTCTGTTGAACCTGAGCCCGAACGTTGCGCGGGCCATTCGCGATACCTGCGACCGGGCGAAACTGCGCCAGTTAGTGCGCAAAATGCGTCAAGATCTAGGAGGGGCTGTTTCGGAGGAGGAAGAAGAAGAAGACGGCTTTTTCTCGGGCAATGCAGCCGGTAGTCGCCGACGCTTGGGTGGTTTGATCGCCGACTGGCTTTTGGCCAGGCAAAGACAGGGTCTCATTTCCAACCATTTAAATTGCGAGATAATGTGCTACGTCTACGTGCTGGAGTTGGATAAAGCCTTGGGCCTAGCCTCGTCGACAACGAGTCAGCGGCGGGACGATGATGACGATGACGATGACCGTGATGATGAAGAGGAGCGGCGGTGGGTGCGTGGTGAACCGCCAAACTGGAGGAGATTCCACTGGGAGGACCTAGAATGTCGCGTTCGGTCTTTTGGCAAGGAATGGGCACGACGCCATAATCAGTCTGCCCTGAGTATGGCTCAAAGCGGGTTTCGCTTGGCGTCTTTGAGGCCCGAAACGAATCCCAGCCAGGATGTGGTAACGTGCTACCAGTGCTGGATCGGCCTGAGAAAGTGGCGAGACGATGACGATCCCGATCTAGAGCATCTGTGGAGAACGTGCGAAGACCGACGGTCGTGTCCTTACCTGCTCAACAAACTCGGCCGTCCTATGGTGAACTTCATCGAGGGTCTGCAAAAGGTGGGTGACCCGAAACCGCGGGATATGAACCATGCCAGAGAACTCTACGGCGCTCAACTGTTTTGAGAGTCCGTATTGACGAATATGATAATGAGGAGGAGGGGTCGGTCGCTATAAAGAGACCCCTCGCCAGTCGTTTCGTTTCATTCTCCCGCTGGCACTCGCCCTGGCAAGATCTACTCCTTGCCCCGAAAGATAAAGGCTAGCCTACTCAACCAACAACCCCGACATGTCAACTGCAGTCCCCCCCCGCTGCTACTTCTAACATCACCCACAAGGGGTCTCTCTTTCTCGTTTTTCCTCCTCCTCTTCCTTCTCTTCCTCCTCCTCCTCCTCCTCCTCCTCCTCCCATGCCACTCTCCACTCAGCAGCAGTAGCAGCAGCATCTGGTAGAGGAGGCCGGTACCACCACCACCACCACCACCGCCGACGATGATGACGACTTCGGTAAACCGCAGCAGCAGTCAGAGGCCACTGATGATTCTTGTCAGTCAGATCATGAAAATTGTCAACAGCAGCAGCCGCCCCTTTCTTCTGCTGCTGCACAAACCTTGGCTTCAGCCGCTGCAGCATCCACCAATACCACCGCCGCCGCTACTACTACTACTACTACTACTATTACAACCGCGGCGTGTGATGATGGTGGTACTTCCACTACTTCGGCCATTGCCGTAGTTATTGGAGATGGGGAGATAGTGGGCGAGGAAGGAAAAGCGGCCATTTGGCGCAGTTACGCGCGGAACTCCAATCTGAAGATGTACTCTATCCAGCAAGCCTCCACGAGCGCCTTGAGGGTTTTCCTGGACCCGGGAAAAAAGGACTGTAACGTGAAACTGGTCGTGGTTTGTTTTACTGCTAACGTCTGTGTGCGCGGGACCATTTCCGAATACGAATGGAAAAGTCTTATCCAGATGCTGAACGAGGCTTTCCCTGAAGCCAGAATCCTAATGGGTTCTGTGATCTTCCCTCTGTATGGAGGAAAGTTGAAGTATCGTATCGTTGAGTCCAACGACAATTTGAGAAAGGCTGTTCGAGAAGCTCGCCAGGCTAAGGCCACAGTACGATTCATTAACCTCCGACACGTCACTCGAAAAAGGTCGTCTAGAAAACTGAAAAGCCACATGTATCAAAACGCCTTGTTCCCCAACACAGAGTGCGTAAGAAGATTGGGGGCCGCTCTGTTCACGAAGTATCAGCTGTCGTCTGTCTACCACCACGCTGCCTCTTCGTAGAGGATAACAAAAAGGAGCAGTTGGGCATATCCCTGTCTTTTCCGCCGCCGCCGACTACTACTACTGCAACTGCTACTTCTTGTTTTGAAACGAAAACAAACAAACAAACAAACAAACAAAAAAACCAACCACTACCAGCGTGTCATAGGTATTGTCTCTACTCTGCGTAATATACCAAAATGAGTGTATAGTACAGAAACATCTGTCAAACCCCTCCCTTTCAACCCTTTTCTTTTTCTCATCTTCGATATGTCATCATCATCCATGTTGTCTCAGCAGCCGTGTACTACGATATAAATGGTTTTAATAGGGATCTGTCAACAGCCCCCTTGCCACCGCTTCTCACGTTTTAACCCTTTTTTTTCTCTCTTTATCTCTCAAAACTTCGATCCCTATCGTCCATATCACAAACGTTTTCAGTGATGAATACTTGACAGGAAAAACATTCCACACCCGAGACTCTTCTTCTTCTTCGTCCGTGACATCTTTCAAAAATACACCCCATGAATGTTTTCGTGTTGGAAAAGGAGGAGTGATTTCTCGAGATATATTGTACCTTTTTCTAAATCTCTTCCGATCCCTATTGTCGATGTTTTCAGCGGTGGTGAATACTTGCCAGACCCACCCGCCCCTCTTCTTTGTTATGAATGTTTTCTTCGTGTTGAGAAAGGACGGAATTCTCACAACCAAGATAACTCACTTGATGTTACGTACCTCTATTGTGGGTTTTTTGTTTTTGTTGCTGTTGTTCTTGTTGTTGTAAGCAAATAAAGGAGGAAAAAAAAGTCTCACCCTCATAAGTGTGTGATGCTGGTCATGGATATCTTCTCTCTCTCTCTCTCTCTCTCTCTCTCTCTCTCTCTCTCTCTCTCTCTCTCTCTCTCTCTCTCATCAATGTGTATGTGTGTGTGTGTGTATGTGTGCGTGTGTGTGTATGTGCGCACGCACACGAGTGGATTTGTATGTGTGCCTTATGTGTACCCTTATTAACGCGCACATGGACACACAAACACACACACACATATTCACACACGCACACACATACACACGCATACATACACATACATACATACACTCACGTACACACGTGCGCACACACACACACACACATACATACATACACGTACATACATACACTCACGTACACACGCGCACACACACATGCACGCACACACATGCTCGCATGCATGCAGAAGCAAGCACACACACACACACACACACACACACACACACACACACACACACACACACACACACACACATACAGAGCTCTGACCCTTTTTTTTTTATTTACCAAAATGATTATGATATAACACATTAAAACCATACTGACTAAATGTCTTTTAGACCGTATGGTATATTTATGGTAAAATTTTCCATACGGCCGGACATTAACCATATGGCCTGTAACATATATATATATATATATATATATATATATATATATATATATATCCCCCACCCCATCTCACCACACACACACACACACACACACACACACACACACACACACACACACACACACACACACACACACACAAATACACACACACACACACACACACACACACACACACACACACACACACACACACACATACATACACATACACACAGTTGACATGTAATCGATGAAAAAAAAAAAAAAGAGTGCTTGACCCTAAATGAAACTTGTCCTTTGGATGAAGGGAAGCGTTTCTGTCATGGCAGTCTGTCTTTTCAGTGCCTCCTTCAACTCCCCCAGCCGTCACAGTGGTCTGTCTTTTCAGCGCCTCCTTCAACTCCCCCAGCCGTCACAGTGGTCTGTCTTTTCAGTGCCTCCTTCAACTCCCCCAGCCGTCACAGTGGTCTGTCTTTTCAGTGCCTCCTTCAACTCCCCCAGCCGTCACAGTGGTCTGTCTTTTCAGTGCCTCCTTCAACTCCCCCAGCCGTCACAGTGGTCTGTCTTTTCAGCGCCTCCTTCAACTCCCCCAGCCGTCACAGTGGTCTGTCTTTTCAGTGCCTCCTTCAACTCCCCCAGCCGTCACAGTGGTCTGTCTTTTCAGTGCCTCCTTCAACTCCCCCAGCCGTCACAATGGTCTGTCTTTTCAGCGCCTCCTTCAACTCCCCCAGCCGTCACAGTGGTCTGTCTTTTCAGTGCCTCCTTCAACTCCCCCAGCCGTCACAGTGGTCTGTCTTTTCAGTGCCTCCTTCAACTCCCCCAGCCGTCACAGTGGTCTGTCTTTTCAGTGCCTCCTTCAACTCCCCCAGCCGTCACAGTGGTCTGTCTTTTCAGTGCCTCCTTCAACTCCCCCAGCCGTCACAGTGGTCTGTCTTTTCAGTGCCTCCTTCAACTCCCCCAGCCGTCACAGTGGTCTGTCTTTTCAGTGCCTCCTTCAACTCCCCCAGCCGTCACAGTGGTCTGTCTTTTCAGTGCCTCCTTCAACTCCCCCAGCCGTCACAGTGGTCTGTCTTTTCAGTGCCTCCTTCAACTCCCCCAGCCGTCACAGTGGTCTGTCTTTTCAGTGCCTCCTTCAACTCCCCCAGCCGTCACAGTGGTCTGTCTTTTCAGTGCCTCCTTCAACTCCCCCAGCCGTCACAGTGGTCTGTCTTTTCAGTGCCTCCTTCAACTCCCCCAGCCGTCACAATGGTCTGTCTTTTCAGCGCCTCCTTCAACTCCCCCAGCCGTCACAGTGGTCTGTCTTTTCAGTGCCTCCTTCAACTCCCCCAGCCGTCACAGTGGTCTGTCTTTTCAGTGCCTCCTTCAACTCCCCCAGCCGTCACAGTGGTCTGTCTTTTCAGCGCCTCCTTCAACTCCCCCAGCCGTCACAGTGGTCTGTCTTTTCAGTGCCTCCTTCAACTCCCCCAGCCGTCACAGTGGTCTGTCTTTTCAGTGCCTCCTTCAACTCCCCCAGCCGTCACAGTGGTCTGTCTTTTCAGTGCCTCCTTCAACTCCCCCAGCCGTCACAGTGGTCTGTCTTTTCAGTGCCTCCTTCAACTCCCCCAGCCGTCACAGTGGTCTGTCTTTTCAGTGCCTCCTTCAACTCCCCCAGCCGTCACAGTGGCAGGTGAGGAAAAAAAAAGGGGGGGGAGGGGGGGGGGGCCAATGAACAACTTTTTTTTTGTTGCTGTTGGTCGATCTTCTTCTTGTTACGTCTGTCGATGTATTGTTTTCACCATTGTCCGTTAGTTGGTTGGTTACTTGGTTGGTAGGTTGCTCGGTCGGTTGATAGGCAGGCTGGCTAGTTGGCTGGCTGGCTTGTGGGTTGATTGGCTGGTTGGCTGGATGTTTGGTTGGTTGTTCGATTGTGTGGTTGTTTGATTGGTTGGTTCAGTTGGAATTGTTTGGTTGATTGATTGTTTGCGCCTTTAATTGTTTCATTGATTAATTGGTTGGTTGGTTAATGACTGGTTAGTGGGTTGATTCATAGTTTGCTTCTGTGGTCGGTTCGTTGGGTGAATGATTGGTTGGTTGGTTGATTTGTTGGTTGGCCAGTTGTTTGCTCGGGTTGGTTTGTTGGCTAGTTTGTCTGTCAACAATATAAGCCAAAAGCTACAACACCCATTGTCACCAAACTGGGTGGAAATATGGATTGTGTGGCCGAGGGACGTACCCAGTAAAGGTTGGTGCCGATCTCTGGGATCCGTTTCGATCACAGGGCAGGTAGATCCACGGTTCCTTCAGCAAACTGATCACTTTTTTTCCCCACTGAACAAGAACCCCGTGATAGCAGAAGAAGCAGAAAAAGAACCAAAACCTACCTCTCTAATGGAAACAGATCTCAGTGACGAACTTTTCACCGAGACAAGCGTACATGTGATCATTGCATAATTGGTAGCGAAAGTACCAGCATCAAGATCATCACAGTTTTCACTGGTAGCGTTAAAGCGAAAGGAGAGTGAGTCGAGGAGTGTGAGGGTTTTGTTTGTTTGTTTTTTGAGCGGTGACTGGGTGGGTGGGTGGGGGATACAGAAAGGAGGAGTGGGATCAGGCGGAGGGAGAGGAGTGTAAAGGGGAATGATTAGGTAATGGCGCCATAAGGCCCTACAGCAATGACTGGTCAGCACACATTCTCATGATCAAAAACTAACTGAGTCGTCTGCCATTGCTAGTGCTGACTGCTATGTATACTTTCTGTGCTTGCCATCAGGTATGGTTGGGAATTGTATCCACACATCCTTCTCTTTCCTCACTCACCCTGTGCTGTTCATCTCACTGTTGAATCTTTTCATCTCTAGTGAGTCAAATGGGCAAATTACCCCTCTTGTTCATTTTTTCTTGTGGCCTTTCAGTTTCTGCATTGTTTTCAATACATTGTTAACTTCTGTGTTTGTTTGCTTGCTTGCTTGAAACAGGAACCACGACCATTGAACCATTCTTATCAACAACATACATATGTAAGTAGAATATTTATAAACATGCACGCAGAGTGTGGATATTGTTTTTAAAGTCTGTCTGTCAGAGACCATTTCACAATGTATACGAGTAGAGTTCAGCAGTGGTGTTTTTCCATTCAGTTTTAAAGTACTGTGGCTACCTGAGAACAATGCATTATGTTTCAAGGATTTTTTTTTTCGCCTCTCAAAAGACAAGAACAGTAGTGTGTGAATTGAAACTTAGAAGTTAACAGGCGGAAAGGAGCTAAAACAGAAAAAGAATTAGCCTGATTAAGCTTTAATGTTTCTTGTTCATTTTTCTGGATGTAAATTTTTCTCTTTCTTTTTCATCTTTCTGAATGTAAGCTTTTCTCTTTCGTTTTCATCTTTCTGGATGTAAGCAAGCTTTTCCCTTTCTTTTTCATCTTTCTGGATGTAAGTTTGTTTCTCTGCTTTCCCATCGTTCTGGATATAAGCTTTTGTCTTTTTTAAAAATCTTTCTGGATGTAAGCTTTTCTCTCTTTTTTTGATCTTTCTGGATGTAAGCTTTTTATCTTTCTTTTTCATCATTCTGACTGTAAGCTTTTCTCTTTGTGTTTTATCTATCTGGATGAAAGCTTTTCTCTTTTTCTTTTTTTTTTTTTTTTTTTTTCTTTTTTTTTGCTGTCCCAACCTCTGCGCCACCTCAGAGGCGGTGCACCCACGCCGCTCATTCCGACACCCCGTCCACAGCCACAGCCCGGCCGGTCCCGCCGCAGCCCCGACACCGGCAATCCACAGGGACCAGTCAATGTCAAGTCGCCGAGAGGCAACCCACCGGAGGAGACACTGCACTGCTGCCGAGTCACTTCGGTGGTGTTCAGTGGCGCCTGTTCTGATCTAACATACGCAGGACACCACCTACTAAGCCCCCTACTGACGACAATAATTGCTTAGTCGCGGAGCCGGCGTGAGTGAGCTCTCCCTCCGGAGGGCGCCACCACGTCCGTCCAACGACAACCCCCATGGACTCACCGATACCGGTGACCCCGACGGAACCAAACCAAAGCCACAGACGTGGAGAAGACACCGAAACTGAGGTCACCATGAGAGCAGGGCATGAAGGGCCACAGAATTTGAGACTTTTTTTTTTTTTTTTTTTTTAATGCTGATTGATGAGAATGAGGATGATTAAGATGATGCTACGGATTTCCATTTCGGTCTGAGACTACATGACAGGGCTGTACTCTACGCTTCCTTTCATAATATATCCCGGCGTCAACCAGGCCCGAGAGATACAGACACCTGCAGTGTTGGTCATGAAATTTGAGCAACACTCTCAGAAACGCATCCATTAAGTGGATGAAACTCGACTGTGTGGTCCCAGTCTTCCCAACTGAGTCCGCAGCAAACTCAACTCTGGGTAGGAGCCGGTCGGGGCAGAAAAACCCACATGACTCTGATGGGATTCGAACCCACGACCTCCCAGCCGGGAGTCCGCGACGCTAACCACTTCGCCACGGCGGCTGGTGCTTTTCTCTTTTTCTGTCATCTTTCTGGATGTGAACTTTTCTTTTGATTTTTGTGGATGTAAGCTTTTCTTTCTCTTTAATCTTTCTGGATGTGAACTTTTCTTTTGATTTTTCTGGATGTAAGCTTTTCTTTCTCTTTAATCTTTCTGGATGTGAACTTTTCTGTTGATTTTTCTGGATGTAAGCTTTTCTCTTTTTCTTTCATCTTTCTGAATATAAGCTTTTTTTTTTCTTTTTCTTTAATCTATCTGGAGGTAAGCTTTTCTCTTTCTCTTTCATGTTTCTGGATGTAAGCTTTTCTGCTTTAAAATTTTTTTTTTTTTTTTATCTTTCTGGGTGTAAGCTTCTTCTTCTTCTGCGTACGCAGGCTGATACTCCTGCGGACACTCCCTGTATAGACAGGCAAGTATTAATCCCATCTGCCCAACAAAGGGAGTGGAGTTATGTGTGTATGACCGTTTTTTATCCCGCCATTAAGGCAGCCATACTCCATCTTCCGGGAAGGTGCATGCTATGTGTAACGTGTCATCCATACCAACGGCCAAACTGGCCTTCTCTTCCGAAAGTTGGTGATGGAATTTTACGTGTGTGCAAGATGTTATGCGTACGTTCACACACGGAACCTCGGTTTATAGTCTCATTCGAAGGACTGTATGGGAAATGGAGTCAGAACCAATGTTAACTCCGAGGGAAAAATCCCTCTGTACCGAAACGGCCCGTCGGAGATTCGAACCCGAAACCTTGGATTACGAGTCCGGCGCTCTACCAACTGAGCTATTCCGGCCCCCTCTGTGTGTAAGCTTTTTTTTCCCTCTCTTTCATCTTTCTAGAAGCAAGCTTTTCATTTTCTTTTTCCGTTTTCATGGTGCTCGCTTTTTTCTTCTCTTTTCATCTTTCTGTCTCTTTCATTATGCGCCTACATGAATCTTCTCATTAACAGGAGGTCGAAGGGCTGGTGTAATGCATGCTAAGGGTAGTCAGAGATCTCTCCATAGTTCTCTGTGGTCTCAGTCATGTGCAACAGGGCAGAGGTGTTGTCACCAGTCCGGTCCTTTAGCTGTTCATTCAGGATGCCTTCAGTCTACCTCAGAATAGTCAGATGCGTCAGCGTCGTTCTGTGCAGAACGGTCTGGGGTGGGCGTGGGAGGTGGAGGAGGGAGTCGTGGTGAGGGGCATGCATGGTACTGGGCAGCCCTACGACGCTGAATGACTGCAGAGGTTCTTGTCTGTCAGTTGTGTATCGATTTTGCCACCTGGTATGGTCACTTAGTTTGTAGATAGACAGATATATTGAGTGACAGATAGACAGACAGATAGTTGGATAGATGGACAGATGGATGGACAGACAGACAGATAGATTGATAGATAGATAGACTGAGTGACAGATAGACAGATACATAGCTAGATAGATGGATGGATCGATCGATAGATAGATAGACGGATAGATTGACAGATAGATAGATGGTTGGTTTTTTCCTCGGGTTTTGTTGTTGTTGTCGTTCTTATTCGTGTTTTTGTTCTGAATTTTGTTTGTTTTGAAGGTGTGTTGTGAGCTTTATCTGGGAGAAAGAATGAGTGTGTGTGTGTGTGTGTGTGTGTGTGTGTGTGTGTGTGTGTGTGTGTGTGTGTGTGTGAGGGGAGAGAGAGAGAGAGAGAGAGAGAGAGAGAGAGAGAGAGAGAGAGCACCGAAGACTGCAAGAGCAAAATTGATCTAAAAAGTGAAATGGCACATGCATCAGAGCAATAACGCAATATTTGTCAACCAGTTTGACTCTTGTTCTCACTGTTGTTTAACCTTCCCCATTCCTTTCAGAACACACATCCCTACAGAGATTTAACACAAGGACTCGAATGA
>JAMYXO010004495.1:7500-15000 GCA_033310375.1 Conus canariensis | reverse complement strand
ACACAGAGGCAAAAAGGCAGCCAGTTGGGCGAACCACAAAACGCATAGTTATATATTATGATCTTTTACGTCATTAGTTGTTTTTTTTTTCGATATCACACAGCCGGTAGTCAATCCTCAGCGATAAAAAAGACGATGTACCCTGTCTTCACATTTGATCAGTGTGATTAGATGCTATCATACCATAAATATTAATGGTGGCTGTCTGCGTAACATTTCAATGTAATCAAGATTTCTCTCTCTCTCTCTCTCTCTCTCTCTCTCTCTCTCTCTCTCTCTCTCTCTCTCACACACACACACACACACACACACACAACACACACACACACACACACACACTCTCTCTCTCTCTCTCTCTCTCTCTCTCTCTCACACACACACACACACACACACACACACACACTACATGCACGTGCGCGATGGTTAATAAACACACACACACGCACGCGCGCGCGCGCACGCACGCACGTACGCACGCACGCATGCACACACGCACGTGTGCAAACACACACACACACACACACACACACACACACACACACACACACACACACACACACACACACAACTTAGCATCTATGCACCGCATCTTCTTCTTCTTCTTCATCTTCATCTTCTTCTTCTTCTTCTTCTTCTTCTTCTTCTTCTTCTTCTTCTTCTTCATCTTCTTCTTCGTCTTCTTCTTCTTCTTCTTCTTCTTCTTCTCATATTTTACTCAGTTAGTATGTGAATTTTCATATGCGTAAAAACAGTGCGCTCAAGGACTTTCACAAATGTAAGAAACAATTTAATGCGTCATATGCATATATACACTCGAAAATACTGTCGAAAGAAAAGGAGAACATCCGTGAATGTTACCGAGTGCCAGTAATCAACAGATCACTTTTGGAACAGTATCTCCGCTCCACACCGCAACAGCACAAAGTTGCTGCTGGCTCCACGACAAAGAATATAGTCATTTACAGCGGGCTGAATCTTACTTAGTGCCCTGCCTTCGTCACAACAGTACAGACAGCACTGAGCAGCACCGAAGTGACCCCATGGCAGTGCATCGCCTCATCTATCAGCCTGTGTTCAACGATCTGCTATTGATTGCTGACAGTGAGTGGACTGCGGTTACCGGCGCAGTGGCCAGGCAAACCGAGGTTGGGGTATTATATATGGGTGGACTGGGGTGAAGGGAAAGGCGATAACGCCACCAGGCGGGCAGAGAAAATAAGACAACCAAAACACATTCGCACACACGCACACACACACACACACACACACACACACACACACACACACACACACACACACACACACATTTGCGTGCACGCGCACCCATACATATACACATGCACACATTATGTGCACGCTCGCAATTACTTCCGTACACATTCACTTTTTTTGTGTGTGGTCCAATATTACGAATAGTGGATAGACGTTAAATGAAGGACACACACACACACACACACACACACACACACACACACACACACACACACACACACGAAACAAAGAAAAACAGAAAGAAAGAAAGAATAAAAAAGAAAGAAAGAAAGGCAGGAAGGCAGGAAGGAAGGAAGGAAGGAAGGAAGGAAGAAAGATACAAGGAGAGAAAAGAAAGAAAGAAAAAAAATGAAGAAAGAAAGGAAAAAAGAGAAGAAAGGAAGACAGAAAGACGGACAGACAGACAGACAGACAGACAGACAGACAGAGACACAGAGATAGAAAGTAAGAAAAGCAGCATAATGAACACAGAACGTAAATCGTTCTGTCCCCTCTCACCCCCGCCCTCCCCCCTCCCCCTTTCGAGTGAACAGAAAGGTATCAATGCCACTAGACGGGCAGGGAAAAGAAGGTAAGTAACAAAATAAACAGAGAAAAACAAAACAAAACAAAACAAAACAATAAAAGAATGAAAGGAGACCGACCGACAGACGGACACACAGTAAGAAAAACATTTTTTTTAAAAAGTCACAAAAAAGACAAAAATCTAAAATGTCCCTCCCCCTTCCACTCTCATCCACTCAGCCCCCCCCCCTCCCCCTAGCATCCCCCACCCCCATCCCATCCCACTCCTTCCCCAAAGAGTTTCACAACTCGGCATCTCGGCGTAATAAACTTCAGTTCCACCAAGAGCTAATAATATCCAACACACACACACACACACACACTTCCGGTTCAACATGGCGGCTGATCTCTCCATGGACTAAATCAGTCGTAGCAGAAGACCTATCATGGGCAGGACAAGATACAAAAGGAAGCAGGATAAGAAAGGAAATGCCTCCATAAAGTCAACCAGAGAACCATCGGAACCTTCTACAGGACCAGAGCTATGTGCATCGATTGTTACATCGACTGTTAGATCTGAAGGGGAACAGTGCAGGCAAAACTCCACCAACGGCCGCGCCTTGAAATGTATGGAATGTTTAGATCTAATTCCCTGGTCACAAACTGGACTCCCAAGCTACATGCTATGCGTATTTTTGAAAACTAAACGAAAGTTTATGTGCGAAAATTGTGCATCAGGTTTAATGAGTCCTGAACTGATGAAGGAGATTCAGCAAGAAAGAGGTGAGTCTGATCAACGGGATAGACCTACTTTTAGCGGTTACTCCACTGTTGGCAACCAGACGAAAAGGGACCTTACGAAAGACAACAGTACAACAACAAAATCAAACACAGCTTCTCAGACAGAACTTACAAAACGAGGGAGAGTCTGATGAATGAGGTGAATGCGTCGATTTTGGATCTGAAAAGCACGATCTCGAGCCAAATCAACGAGCTGCGTGAGGTGGTCCAGAGTGCGAGTGTGGCTGCGCGGTCGACTGCGGACGGTACAACAGGCGTTGTCGGGGCCCAGCATGTGGCATCTGCTGCGGGCGCGGTAGGTGCCACTCGTCTCGGGACCATGTCACGGATGAGCAGCGGTGGGAGGCCGACATACTCGGACATTGTCAAACGCAAAGCTAAAAGGTCTGTAATGAAGGGTTCTACGGCATCTGATGACGTTAAAAACGATGACGAGAATAAAAATGACGCTAGGGGGATGGATGAGGGAAAAGAACATTCAGAAAAAGACAAAATTAACCCCTTACATTCTACAAGCAAACAAAGAAATAAAGATCTCCAGCAAAAACACGAACTTTCTTCACATTCATTGCAATCTAGAGGTTCCATAGATTTACCCGAAGTTGTTGTACTGCACGACTCGGTGCTAAACGGTATATCCGCTCAAAGACTGGGTGCAGCTTATGGACTGTATATCAAGAAAAAGAAAACGACCACCATTGATCAATGCAAGAAGGCTTTACTGTCTGACTCTATCGACAATGCAGACGTGTTTGTGCTTCATGTTGGGGTAAATGATCTCAAAGACACATCTGATCCAAAAGAAAAGGCATCTACTTTCATCAACCTCGTGAAAGAATTGCAAAAGCATTATCCTCAAACTCGAATTGTTGGTAGCAAGGTCGCCCCAACTAGGATAAAAAAGCTAAACATCAAAAGAGAAATCTTTAATGACGAAATACATTGTAATCTTTCCGGTCAAAATAACGTGTCGTTTGTGTCCCACGAAAACATCACCAACAACACTCAGTACATGTGGGACTTAATCCATCCTTCAGAAAGGGGCCTCAGCGTGTTTGCAGGCAACCTTGGTCGTCATCTTCATTACATGTACTGGAGAAAGCAAAGACAACCCGGTCATCGCTACAGCTCTCATCGTCCCAGGGATAACCCACCCCGTCCACATCACCAGGGCAGGAGGAACTCTTTCTTGCTGCGCAGGGAACATCGGGGACGAGATTACCTGTACAATTACCGAGCCCAGTGAAAGTCTTCTGTCTACGTATTTCTGTTGGATTGTTATAAGGCTGCCATTTTCATAGTCGCGCATGATTGTTCATAGTATTATTAGTCACTGTCCTGTTGATAGATTTTAGGTATTGCCATACTTAATTTCAGTTTTTGGTGTTTGCAAAGTGTCTATTTTCATTTTAATAGGCTATTACTGTGCTTTGTTTTATTTGCAGTATTCTTCTGTTTCTTTATTATTATTCTTTATAACTTTTTGATGGAAAAAAAGACAAATATTAGTATCCTACAATGGAATTGCCGTTCAATCACTACCAATATAATACACCTTCAACAACATCTTGAGAACAACACTTATATGGTCATCATCCTTCAATCTCTAAATGTGACAAAGAAGGACTTGCCACGATTGGACCATTTCTTCTATCCACCAGTGTGCCAAGAAAGTGATTGTGCTGCGAAAATTTCTGTGGCCATTTATATTAATGACCAACTATTTTACCAACCAATCCAATCGCCTGTACCAAATGACACAACAAACTTGTTTTCTTGTGCAGCGTGTGTTCGATTCGACAAATCGTTAGTTTTGAATATCGTTTCAGTGTATTTCCCAAAAGGTATTATTGATTGCAATTCTGACTGGCTACGTTCGTTAAATACTACAAATGATAAATGGTTAATAGCGGGGGACTTTAATGAACATGCTCCTTTTTGGGATCTATCTTGCATCAAAGTAACCTCTAATCGCTTGGTGGAGAATATTTCAGATTCTCCACTTTTTCTTTTAAATGACGGAAGTGTTACAAGACTGCCTGATGTTCCCAGCCACAAACCATCAGCAATTGATCTGACTCTAATCTCTCCAAAGTTAGTTCCTAGCTGCAAGTGGCAATTACACGATAACACTTTGGGAAGTGACCATATTCCTATTATCCTTACTTTTAGAGGATTTGAAGTTAAGCACAATGATGTAAAGGATAAAATTCCTAAATTTGATTATAAACGAGCTGACTGGGCCAAATTTGAATCTGTTCTAAGGTCTTACGACGTTAGTTCTTTTGATAAATCAGACATTGAATCTATGTACACTCATTGTACAGAGGCAGTTTTAAATGCTGCAGGCAAAGCAATTCCCAAAATTAATGTGTCAAACTCTTCGAAACACGTTGGTAAAGTATGGTGGACAGATTCATGTAAAAATGCTGTAGACAAAAACAAGAACATCTTTAAATCGTATGCTAAAGTTAAAAAAGTGAAAGGCAGTGTTCCTGTCAAATCTGCTAAAAACCAAAGAAACAGAGTTATAGAAAGTGCTAAAAGCAACTTTTGGTCAACGTTTTGTTTTAATGAAATAAGTGACCATAAAGATAAAAGTAAAATTTGGAAAAAGATCCATGAAATGAAAAATGGGATTCATCTACCAGAATATCCAGTTATTCTAGGTGATGAACAATTTCCTTCAGAATATCAAAAAACTGAGGCATTTGCTGACACCTTTGTAAAGAATAGCTCCTACAGTAGTCTATCAGACAAATGCAGAACTTTGAGGGAAAATCAATCACAAAATGACATATACAATGACCCAGAGAAAAATAATGATCACTACTTGAATGCTGAAATTACTTTCCAAGAATTACTGTCTGCTATCTGTTCATTACCTAAGACCAAGAAAACTTCTGTTGGTCTGGATGCCATTTCCAATGAGTTGATAAAACATCTTCCAGAAAACTTTTTGTTATTTTTACACGGAATTATTAGTAAATGCTGGATTGAAGGTAACATCCCATCCATATGGAGAGATTCAATTGTAGTCCCTATTTTAAAGCAGGGCAAACCAGTACACGATGTGAATAGTTATAGACCTATCTCTCTGACGTCTCACGTATGCAAATTAATGGAGCAAATTGTTTTAAATCGATTGTCTTATCATTGCGAAAAACGTGGGATTATCCCTGTAAACCAAGGAGGCTTTAGAAAAGGCAGATCAACCATTGATCATTTAGTGAAATTAACAACTCAAATCAAACAACAATTTGCCAAAAGACAAAATGTTCTTGCCACATTCTTTGATATAAATAAGGCATACGATCAGGTTTGGCATGAACGATTACTATACAAGTTAAAAACGGTTGGGCTTTCTGGTCATATCTATGACTATGTTAAAACATTCTTGGCCAACAGAAGTATCCAAACAAGAATTGGTCACATCTATTCCTCTAAAAGATTCCTTGATATGGGTATCCCTCAAGGCTCTGTTATTGCTCCTATTCTATTTAATATCCTAACTTACGATTTACCAATATCTATTTCCCAAAAAAGTAATTTCATTCAGTATGCCGATGATATCTGTTTGTGGATGAATGTTACTTTAAAAAAGAAAACATCAAAAAGGTCTATAAATTTTATAAAAAGAGCATATCAGTGTGATCTAGATAATATTGCTATGTATATATCTGAAAATGGTTTAAGCTTATCACCTCAAAAATCTCACATGATGCTATTCGATGCAAGTGGATATGTTCACAATGCCCCAGAATTCAAAGTTAACAACATCATACTTAAATACGCTTCAAATATTAAATTTCTTGGTGTTTATATAACGTCTAAGCTCTCTTGGAATCTGCATTTAGAACATGCTGTAAATCAAGCAAGAAAGTCATTGAACCTTCTAAAAGTCATAAGCAGACAAAGCTGGGGTCAAGACACAAATACATTAATTCATTTGTCCTCAGCTTTAGTTAGATCTAAATTGTCGTATGCACAAGAGGTTTTCTTTAGTGCTCCAAAATATCTATTGAAAAAACTGCGGAGCATAGATTGTAAAGCATACAGAATAGCCCTTGGCGTTCCATTTCATGGTTCCATCATAGGATCTTACCATGAAGCAGGTGTTTTGCCTCTTGATGATCAGCGAAAATTAGCCTGTGCTAAATACATTTTAAGATGCTCTACCATTCAAAATTCAAACCAAATGGAACTTGAAATTAGGTCCGATATTCATTTTCCTAAGCGTGCAAAACGTATCCGATCTAATAAAACTATTCTTACATTTTCTTCTAAACTATTGACAAAATTAAACACTAATCAAAAGAAATTAGCTGTGCGTTTTCCAATAAGTCCCATCCCAACCTGGGAGCTTTCTAAGGCAAAGTTTGATTATAACTATACACAACTGTCCAAAGTTTGATAACATCAATGTTCTTGCATATGAAGCTAGATCCCATATGAATGATTTTTATCCCAATCATCTAAAAATCTTCACTGATGGTTCTTTATTAGACAATCAGGCAGGCTGTGGTTTTGTCATCCCCACTTTAAAAAGTGAGAAATCTTTTTACCTTGGTAAGGACTTCTCCATTTTCACAGCTGAATTAATAGCAGTTTTAATGGCTATTCAGTATGTCATTGATACACCATTCAATTTCTATGGTGCACTCTTTTGTGTAGACTCTAAATCAGTTCTCCAAGCTTTAGAATCAACAAATCCGAAAAACCGGGCTGAAGTCATCACAGAAATTAAAATACTTATTCATGTTCTTATATCAAGGGGTATCGCAGTTGATTTTTGTTGGATCCCATCTCATTGTTCAATATCTGGAAATGAATGGGCTGATCGTACAGCTCGTGCAGGTGCAAAAAAGTCTTTTAAATCCAAGGATATTCCCATTCTTTTAAGTTTACAAGAGGGTTACTCTT
>JAMYXO010004495.1:0-2500 GCA_033310375.1 Conus canariensis | reverse complement strand
CATTGTGCCCCCAAAATGTGCAAACCGCCTCATTGTGCCCCCGTCTCATTGCGCCCCCGTCTCATTGCGCCCCCGTCTCATTGTGCCCCCGTCTCATTGTGCCCCCGTCTATGTGGAAACTATCTCTCTCTGTCCTAATGAACGCATATATGTAGCCTAGTTTAGTGGAAACTCTCTCTCTCTCTCTCCTAATGAACGCATAATTTTATATGTAGCCTAGTTTTATGGAAAATACGTTCATTTGGACAAAGGTTTTTTTTTCCTCTCTTCGTCCTTATACATGTCTAAAAACCAATAGACATTTTAGTTTCAGCAGGAACCTCACGTGTGTGCATATACATGTATGAATACTTTGCAGTTAAAAAGAGAGAGAAGACAATTTTACATTGTAGTTCAGTCGATTTAATTAAAAGTCAATAGATTTCACTTATACACAAACATAAAGTGTCGCCCATCACTGTATAAAGTGTAGCCCCCCAAATACTCATTTTACAAAATGAATAACGCTTTTATATATTATAGTTAACATGATTTTTGCGACCAGTTCGGCGATGGAGTGGACCGCCTGCCTTGTGAATGGGAGGTCGGGGGTTCATATTCAGGTCGCGTCATACAAAAATTTGGCATTTTTACAGTTGTCCCGTCTGGCGCCGGAGGTAAAAAATCAAAAACAAAAACAGAAACAAACGAGCAAAAACAAATAAAAAACAGTGTTAGAACAAATCTGATCGGTGTCCTATACTGTGACTGGGTGCAGTAGCAAAGCCCGGTGTGTTCAAAACCCGAAACTGATTTTTGCACGAATGAACCGATTCTTGAGTTCCTTTCTTCATTCTTTCCTTAATCTCTTCTTTGCTTCAGTTTTCTTCCATTCTTTCTTGTTTCATTCTTGATTTCTTTCGTTCCTGTGTATTTCGTGACAATTGTGCGATTTGTTGTTGATATTTTTTTTTTCGTGCTTTGTCAGATATATTACTCATACTAAGAAGATGAAGAAGAGGAAAAATGGAAAGGGGGAACAGGAGGTTGTAGTTAGAGAGTGGGGGAGGGGGGGGGGGGGGGGAGTTAATGACAGTCGGAGTGTTGATATTATTGTTGTCAGTGGCGTGTCACTCATCCTACATGGAGATCTCGCCGCGGGGCACAGAAGCTTCGGCCGCCCACAGCTGAGGTGCAAGGACATCTGCAAGAGAGACATGAAGGCGCTCAAGATCATCACTGTGTCCTGGGAGGACCTTGCAGCAGACCGCGCCAAGTGGAGGAACACGCTTCACAAACAACTGAAGACTGGTGTAAAGATGGCAGCAGCAACAGCAGCAGCAGCAGCAGCAGAGAGGCGAGACCGCAGAAAGCAAACGACAGCCATCAGACCAGCGTCATCACATAAATGTGACCTCGGCGATAGAGACTGCCACACTCGCATTGGTCTCTACAGCCATAAGAGACACTGCTCAAGCCAAACAGACAGTCTGGCAATCCAGGCATAAACCTTAGACGGATTCATCCATGGTCAGTCTTGACCGAAGGAAGCTTACTACAAGGCATGTCACTTATATTACTCGTAGTAAGAAGAAGAAGAGGAAGAAGGAGGAGGAGTTTGAAGGTAGAGACAGGGAGGAAATTAATAACAAAAAATAAGAGTGAGAAGAAGATGAAGAAGAAGAAGACGAAGGGGAAGAAGAGGGAGGAGGAAGAGAAATAAAAGAAGAAGAAGAAGAGGAAGAAGAAAAAGAAGAAGAAGGAGGAGGACAGAGTAAAACCTTCAAGTTCCCTTTCGATTTACACGCAAACAAAATGATCAAAAAGAAATAAAGAATTAGAGAGTGGCTACGTAGGTTGCATCAAATAAAATGATCACCATGTATGAATCAAAATTACTATTTAAACATAGCTTATGACATTAACTGTACCACAACAAATAGTAAATAACAAGCCTCCATGGCACAGTGGAAACGCTGCGGACGTTAGAGGCTGGGAGGTCGGTTTCGAATCCCATTAGATATATGTGGTCTTTTTTGGACTCGAGAGTGAAGTGTGCTTTGGGCTCTACTAGGAAGACTGGTACCACACACTCGAGTTTCATCCACTTGACTGATGCGACTTTGAGAGTGCTGCTCAAATTTTCTGACCAACACTACAAGTGTCTGTATCTTTCGGTCCTGGTTGAGGCCAGGATATATTATGACAGTAAGCAAAGAGCACAGCCCTGTCACTTAGTCTTTAACCAATATGGACCTCCATAGCAGCTTCACTGTCGTCCCCATCCTCATGCAATACATAAAATTGTCACATATACAGTGGTCTTTTATGCCCTTCTCTCATGGTAACCTCAGTTTCGATTATCCTCCACACCTTACTCTATGGTGACCTCCTGTCGGGGTCTTCTGCTGATCTCTGGGGACTGTCGCTGGTTGGACGCGGTAGCGTTCTCCTCTCTGGAGGTGGCACTCATTCAGTCTGGCTTCTCAACGCAGGAACGATTGTCTTCAAACGTCACAAA
>JAMYXO010004494.1:0-17374 GCA_033310375.1 Conus canariensis | reverse complement strand
TTTTAAAAAAAAAAGGGTTTTTTAAAAATTTAATTCCTTTCTTTTTTAAAACCCCCAAAAAAAAAATTTTTTTAAAAAAAAAAAAAAAAAAAAAAAACCCCCCCAAAAAAAACCCCTTCCCCCCAAAAAAAAAAAGGAAAAACCAAAAAAATTTTTTAAAAAAAAACCCCCCCCAAAAAAAAAAAAAAAAAAAAAACCCCCCAAAAAAAAACCCCCCCCCCTTCCCCCCCCAAAAAACCCCCCCCCCCCCCAAAAAAACCCCCCCCCAAAAAAAAAAAAATTTTTTTTTTTTTTCCCCCCCCCCCCCCCTTTTTTTTTTTTTTTTTTAAAAAAAAAAAAATTTCCCCCCCAAAAAAAAAAAAACCCCCCCCCCCAAAAAATTTTTTAAAAAAAAAAAAAAAAATTTTTTAAAATTTAAAAAAATTTTTTTTTCCCCCCCCCCCCAAAAATTTTTTTTTAAATTTTTTCCCCCCCCCCCAAAAAAACCCCCCCCCCTTTTTTTTTTTAAAAAAAAGGGGGGGTTTTTTGGGGTTTTTCCCCAAAAACCCCCCTTTTTTTTAAAAAAAAAAAAAAAAATTTTTTTTCCCCCCCCCCCCAAAAAAAAAGGGGGGGGCCCCTTTAAAAAAAAACCCCCCCCCCCAAAAACCCCCCCCCCCCTTTTCCCCCCCCCCCCCCCCCCCTTGTTTACCCCCCCTTTCCCCCCCCCCCCCTTTTTTCCCCCAAAAAAATTTTTTTTCTTTCTTTTTTTTTTCCCCCCCCCCAAAAAAAAAAACCCCCAAAAAAAAAAAAACCTTTTTTTTTTCCCCCCCCCCTTTAAAGGGGGGAAAAAACCCCCCCCCCCAATTTTTTTTTTTTAAAAAAAAAACCACCCCCCCCCCCCAAACCCCCCCCCCCCCCAAACCCCCCCCCCGGGGGGGGCCCCCCCCCCAAAAAAAAAAAATTTTTAAAAAAAGGGGGGGGGGGGAAAAAAAAAAAAAAAAATTTTAAAAAAAACCCCTTTTTTGGGGTTTTAAAAAAGGGGGATTTTTTTTAAAAGCAAAAAAAAAAAATTTTTTTTAAAAGGGTTGGGGGGGGGAAAAAAAGAAAAAAAAAAATTTTTTTTTAATTTTTCTTTTTCCCCCCTTTTTTTTTTCCCCCCCTTTTAGGTAATTTTGGGGGCCCTTAAAAGGGGGGGGGGTTTTTTTTTGGGGCCGCGGGGGGCCCCCCGGGGGGGGGGCCCAAAAGGGGGAAAAACCCAAAAAAACCAAAAAAAAAAAAAAACCCAAAATTTTTGGGGGGAAAAGGGGGGGAAAAATTTTGGGGAAAAAAATTTTTTTAAAATTTTTTAAAAAAATTTTGGGGGAAAAATTTTCCAAAGGGAAATTTAAGGGCCCCCAAAATTTGTGTATGTCCCGCCAGTGTCAGTGAGTGAGTTTATCAAACAAATGACACCAACGCATGGCTCACGGTTTGTTTTCTTTCTTCTTCTTCTTTCTTCTTTATCAAAAGTAATTGCTCCCAATTCTGTGATGCACAACTTTAACACAACACTTGTTGAAGTTTTTAGTGCGATCCTCGCAGATGGCTGGAAGTGAAGGGGATATGAGATCCACACACGGCCATACGCGCTATGGTTCATGTGTTTTTTCAAACTTGACATTGCACACATCGGCGCGCGTTGCGCACTTACGCATGCACGCACACGCGTGCACAAATCACAGAAAGCGAGGAGAGCGAGCGATGCGGAGACGAGAGAGAGAGAGAGAGAGAGATGAAGACGAGAGAGAGAGAGAGCGAGAGAAATTGACAAACCGTTGGAATCGTTTTTGTATCATTTATAAAAATCGAACGCCCGTTTTCTATGCCGGGTTTCCTTAACAAGAGCTGGGATTTGTTCTTCCGACTTCTATTCGCTTGGATTAGAAAAAAAGATTTATTTCAGATTGCTTGACAATGAATCTGTCTGAGACAAGCCAGAACGGATCTCAATACAACTCTATATTTGTATTCAGATCTGGCGCCTCTTTCATGTGCGGCTTTTTTTTTACCTTAAGGCCGCATTTAGCGTAGACCGTTGGGTAGGAAGACAATATAAGACACGAGGTAACAGTTTTCATCTGCCGTTAAGGGTCTGCATAGTTATATTTTTTCCTCTGTAGCTGGGTGTGACCCTGATTAGAGTCTTCATCTGACACTTCGATGATAAGTAACAATTTCAAAAACTATTTTGTACTTTAAAGCATTTTATGGGCTGCCATGGAGTGGCGAAAGGCTTTGACTGCAATTTAGCATCATGAGCTCATCAGGCTCTGCTGGTATACAGTGATTATTTCTGGCTCGACGATCACATGGCAGAATGAGAACTGCACGGCCAGGGACCCCAATTCCTACGAGTGACATGATAAAAGTGTTATTTTTAGGTCGACCCATTCACCGCTTACATTACCATTGGGCCAGTATAACAGACTGGAAAGAAACAGCCGGCAGAAATCAAGGTGGTTCTGGGCTTACAATATCATTGAGCACCAGTTAAGAAACGGCCGGATTGTCGGCAGGTGAGTCGGCTTGAACGTCTGACCTGGGTGGATCGATGTGGACGTAACCTTAGAAGAAACGTCGGTTGAAAAACGAGTTGTTCTGAATACTTTGAGTTCTTTGATTTCCTGCTGCTTTTATTTTCTCTGGGAAAACCGCATCCGTGCAGTAGCTGACAACCACGCGCTGATTTCTCTCAGGGAACCGGCATCCGTGACAGTAAGCTGACAACCAGGGCTGATTTCTCTGGGAACCGGCATCCGTGCAGTAAAGCGACAACCAGGGCTGTGATTTCTCTGGGAAACTGATCCGTGCAGTAAGCTGACAACCAGGCTGATTTCTCTGGGAACCGGCATCCGTGCCGTAGCTCGACGTGACCAGGGCTGATTTCTCTGGGAACCGGATCGTGCAGTAGCTGACAAACCAGGGGTTTTCTTCTGGGAACCGGCCTCGTGCTGTAAGCTGACAACCAGGGCTTATTTCTCTGGGAACGGCATCCGCTGCAGTTAAGTGTAAACCAGGGCTGATTTCTCTGGGAACCGGCATCCGTGCAGTAAGCTGACAACCAGGGCTGAATTCTTGGACCGGCAACGAGCAGTAAGCTGGACAAAACCAGGGCTGATTTCTCTGGGAACCGCATCCGAGCAGTAAGCTGACAAACAGGGCTGATTTTTCTCGGGAACCGGCATCCGTGCAGTAAGCTAGACAACCAGGGCTGATTTCTGGGAACCGGCATCCGTGCAGTAAGCAGGAACAACCCAGGGCTGATTTCTCTGGGAACGGCATCCCGTGCAGTAAGCTGACAACCAGGCTGATTTCTCTGGGAACCGGCCATCCGTGCAGTAAGCTGACACCAGGGCTGATTTCTCTGGGGAACCGGCATCCGTGTGTCAGTAAGCTGACAACCAGGGCAGATTTCCTGGGAACGGCATCCGTGCAGTAAGCTGATCACCAGGGTGATTCTCTGGGACCCGGCTCGTGCAGTAAGCTGACAACCAGGGCTGATTTCTCTGGAACGGCATTCCGTGCAGTAAGCTGACAACAGGGCTGATTTCTCTGGGAACGCATCCGTTGCAGTAAGCTGACAACCAGGGTGATTCTCTGGGAACGGCATCCGTGCAGTAAGCTGACAACAGGGCTGATTTCTCTGGGAACGCATCCGTGCAGTAAGTGACAACCAGAGCTGATTTCACTGGGAACCGGCATCCGAGCAGTAAGCTGACAACAGGGGCTGATATTTCTCTGGGAACCGGCATCCGAGCAGTAGCAGACAACCAGGGCTTGATTTCTCTGGGAACCGGCATCGATGCAGTAAGCTGATGACAACCTGGGCTGATTTCTCTGGGGAACCGGGCCATCCGTGCAGTAAGCTGACAACCAGGGGCTGATTTCATGTCCACACGTAGTCCAGACTGGAGTTTAAACTAAGCGTTAACCCTCAGCCCCACCCCCCACCCCCACCCTGGACCCGCCAACACACGCACACACCATTTTGTTCGAATTTTTGTTTGTTTAACCTGGGGGTGAACGCTAAAGAGAACACATATATTGTTATGACGTCTCCTCTAAATGGCACATCTCGTCTTCCACCATAGTAAAAGCCTCATTAACTGCATGCATTGACAGCAGGCAGCATGCGTGCGCGCGTTCACGCGCACGCACACACACGCACACGCACTCGCACACTCAAACACCCCTCACCCCACATTGCAGAACACAGCAGCTTTCGCTCGGTTCCCCATAATACATAGCGCTAAAACAATATATTGTCATATGGAAAAAGCACAACAAATTAACAATGTTTCTTAAAACTAAGTTAGTTTGACGACTTGAATGAATCAGACTTGCTTGCAGATGAATAAAGGGTTTTTAGAATATGTTTGGACATTACCACAGATCCTCAGCTCTTCTAGATATTCTTCGTTTGTGTGTTAGGCGAAATTTCTTCGGACCAAAATATCGTTTTCACTGTCCCTGTTTTTAAAGCAAGATATGCAGATTATCCGCCGATTAAAATACAAAATATTTTTTTATAAGAATATTACAGATCGTTAAGATATTGTTATCACATTTCGATGTTAAACTCTGAAGGGCCCTTTTCTCATAACGTTTGGTTTCCCTTCACATCTTCGCATGGCGTGTCTGATCAAAGTTTTAACAGTTGGTCAGTCATGGGAACTGTCAGTGGATGGACATAGTCGCGATCTCCTTAAAAAAATAGATGGAATTTAAAAACTGGACGTCTTCTTTGTTTTATATTTTTTGTTTACTTGCTTGAGCTTCTTTTATATTGTTTTGTTTTACTTACTGGTGGAACAAAGACTTACGAACAATGATTCATACTTCTCACTACAAGCCCTCAAAACACCATACATTGGCTTTAACATGCACCAGACATTCACAAATTGGGTTAGAACAGTCTGTACGTTTATGACTGAAACATGAGAAATAAGAGAGAGCACTGACAACAACAAAAACAAACTTTGTGAACAGCTGGAATATGTGTATGAAGACCTGGTACGGATCCAGTCTGGCAGCTCTGTTATTTTAGAATGGTAGTATGATAAGGAGGTCTGTTTTCATCACATAAAAGGAGCTTGAACTGCACACCTGTTTTCTCTCAGCTAATATGTGTGATCTTGTTTTGAGACTTCATTTTAGTATTGAATGGAGAGCTTGATTTTCCTAGAAAGTGTGACTGGAGGGGTGTGTATTTAACAGTGGTGACAGTCTTCATTAGTTCTGTGAGGTCTTTCGGCGGAGCTGTGAGACATAACAACAGCGCATCTTACTCCAAATCTGCCATATATGATGAAAAGGAAATTTGAAGCAGGGCGCATAGTTTTTTTTTTTCCTGGCTAATTGCTGGTGTAAATTACACTGATCAGGGCATTGATTCCGTATGTGAGAGTGTTCGTAAATGAAATGTGTTTTTAGAATGCAGGTTTCGGATGCCTTCTTACCCAGCTTTAGGCCCACAACGTCCGCAGTACTTAGTGCCTTCTTATTCCACAGTGTTTGTCTTCTTCATTTTAATGATTCAGTGCCCTATTCATTTTCCCCACCACAACACAACCCACCCAAAATTACACCCCGGGACCACAACACAACACCCCCCCCCACCACACACACACACACCACACACACCACTCACACACACACACACACACACACACACACACCACCCTCACCCACACCACTACCACATCTCACCAGACGGAAACACAAACACACGACGACCACCACACCATTATCAGAGGGTTGAATAGCTCAGTGGCTTGAGCGCGAACTCGTAATCTTGGTGCTCCTGGGTTGAAGTTTGAATCTCCGCCAGGCCCGTTTCAGGTACTGGGGGATTTTTCATTCGGCGTTGACATTGGTTCTGCGACTCCAACTACCTTACAGTCCTTTGAATTAGACTACAACCGAAGTTCACAAGAGTGAGGACTCTGGGTATTTTTACACTAAGGCCGTTTGGCCGTGTGTGTTGAGGTCTGAACTGACATATGCGTGTCCAACGTTCAGACACTAGGGTAGTTTTATTTCGTCCAGCCACTTCGCCTTGGTCTGCTTGTACGAGGTCTGTAGAAAGTCTTGAAGTGGGCTCTCTGGCAGTGGTCGTTTTCTTTTGGTGCGGTCAAGAGTTCATTTTCAGTTTGTCGTTGCCACGTTTTGTGGAGATCTCTACATTCTGTTGCCTCACAGTCTGTCATGGATGGTGGGGGTTCTTCTGTAAGCAGGAACACATTGGTGTATGGTGCCTTCTTTGATCCATCTCTCTGTGGCAATACAGTAGAAGGTTGTTTCCAGAAACTTCGACTCCAGGTGGCTTGTTCCTTGATGGAGGGTTGTTAGGACAGGGGGTCTGGTGCAGAATGGTGGCTTTGGCTGGCTTTTGTAGTCATGGGAGGGGAGGGGAGGTGTTAGGGGTTAGAGGGAGGTCCGTTCCAGTGCATCATAGTTCTGGCAAGACTGAAAGTGTGCACGATGCTGCGGTGTTGAACTTCTGTGAGGTGGAATAAGAATGGTTGGCGTCGCGTCAGTTGGAAAAACAGTCCAGAAAGGATCGGAATTGGCCTTACCATGAGATCCATTTTTGTCAGGCTTCATCAGCTTGACCAGCTCACTGCGTGGTGGAGCTTCAGCAGGGTGTGGGGACCCTGGAGGTGTCAGAGCTGGTAGTCCATAAGGCACAGTGCACCTGGCCATCCTGTGAGACACATGACTGCTCTGGTTTCGCGACGTTGTCTGCGGACAACCGTCGGTTACAGAACAGTGGTACCAGACGAGATTGCTTCGGAAGGCATAGTTAAGGTTAAACTATTTTCTTTCTTACAGATTACGTCGTCGTACGTACGACTTCTCCTTTCCTTCGGTTTAATGCATCCTTTTCTAGAATATAGATATTCATAGGTGTTACTGTCTTCTTTCTTGATGTTTAGTTAGAAGTTTCTTCGTAGTATTTCAACACCGTTTTATGTGGCAGGACCAAACAAGGAAGTGGTGCAAGTCTGCCAGACGACCACCAAGATCGCAGACAGAGGAGAAGGTGCCCACTACTTGTTAAAGCATAGTTAAATTCGAAAGTCGTATACGTATGCAGAACTGTTCATTTTCATTTTGTTCCCCAAATAAGTACGGTACTTGGAACATTTCCAGTCATACTGTTTCGGACAATAAAGATTATCAAAAGGGTGTCGTAAAGGGTATTTATAACATCATCATTTTGTCCCCAATTAAGTAGTACTAGGAAACATCAGTCATACTGTTCGACATAAAGATTATCAAAGGTGTGTAAGGGTATTATAAACCATCATGGCATTGATCTTTGTCCTTTTTGTTCTCAAGAGTGTGCATCCTGCAGGTAAAAGCAGTCAGATTTTTTGTTCTTAATGGGCTTTTAGACATAATCGTTGGATATTTACACAGATCGCAGGCTCTCTCTAGATATTCCTTTTTTTTTTTTTTTCGTTTATGTGGTAGACGAATTTCTTGACAAAATATCGTTTAACTGTCCAATGTTTTAAGCAAGATATTAGATTTCCGAGATTAATACAAATAATTTTTATAAGAATTTTGCAAGATGTTTAAAATATTGTTACATTTCGATGTTTTAAAAACTTCTGATGGCCCTTTTCTCATAAACGTTTGGGTTTCCCTTCACATCTTCGCCACTGCGTGTGCAAAGGTTTTTAAAAGTTGGTCAGGTCATGGAAAAATATCAGTTGAAGGACATAGTTAGTGATCTCCCATTAGAAGGATTTAAAATATGGGACGCTATTCTTTGTGTAACTTTTTTTGGTTTTACTTGCTTGTGCTTTCTTTTGGCTTGTGTTTTGTTTTTAAATATGGTGGACCAAGATATACAGAACAATGATACCATACTTCTCACTACCAAGCCCTCAAAACCACCATACTATGTCCTCGTAATTGCTTTTAACAGGCACAGACATTCACAAATTGGTAGAAAAGTTGTACGTTTTCTATGACTGAACATTGTGAACTAAGCGAGAGCACTGACAACACAAAAAACAAACTTTGTGAACATCTGGAATATGTGTATGAAGACTGGTACTATCAGTCTGGCAAATCTCTGTTAAATTTAGAATTGGTTAGTATGATAGGAAGGGTGGGGGGTTTCTGTATTCATCACCTAAAAGGAGCTTGAAATTGCACACCTGTTTTCTCTCTGCTAATATGAGTGATCTGGTTTTTGAGATTCTTTTAGGTATTGCATGTAGAGCTTGTTTTCTAGAAGGGTCGGCTGGAGGGCCGGTGACACGCCGTGCTGTCCTTGGCCTTCCCCTCTGCGTGCGCCCCCCTGTCTCCTGTACCACTTACCCCCCTTGTGTTCCTGTCTCTCGTGTCCCCCCTCCCCC
The DNA here is from genome assembly GCA_033310375.1 of Conus canariensis. NCBI lineage: Eukaryota > Metazoa > Mollusca > Gastropoda > Neogastropoda > Conidae > Conus > Conus canariensis. The sequence goes on along the minus strand of JAMYXO010004494.1, from coordinate 8,981 downwards.
ACCTTCCTCTCACCCCCCTTTGCCTCCACTGCCTCTGTCACTTGTTAACTCGCTAGGCTCCTTGTCCCCCAAACCCCTCTCTCTGCCCCTTTCCACAGCTGTGCTCCTGCCGCCGTTCTAGTCCCCCTCTGTCTGTGTCAATTTTACAGTGGTTGTCCAGTCTTCATTAGTTCTGTGAGGCTTTCGCGGAGCTGTTTGAAGAATAACAACAGCGCATACTTTAACCTCCAAATCTGCAATTATATGAGAAAAAGGAAATTTGGAGCGCGCATTTGGTTGTTTTTCGAAGTCATTGCTGGTGTAAATTACAATGATCCGGGCATTGGATGATTCGAATGTGGGCGAGTGTTCGTTAAATGAAAAATGTGTATTTTAGATATGAGCTGCATGCATGATGTGCTGTGATCTTGACCAATCCCACAACCTCACCATAATAGAAATCTTGCGATCTTGCCCAGTTCTCACGAGAATTATAAATGTTTCTCTGGTATGGCTCTGTTCCTGGAGTTTAAAATATACTCTGGTAGTTCCTCTTCTAAGAAAAATGGCCTATGTCCTGATGAATTCAAAACTTCTAGACCTGTTTTCCACCTTCCTTTTCTCTCCAAACTACTGGAAAGGATTTGTCCTTTGTGCACTGAACGCCATCTGTCCCAGCAAATCTGTATGAAACTTAAACCAGTCTGCTTACAGACAGAATCACAGTACCGAAACAGCGTTGCTTTTGTGTGATGACAGTCTCCTTCGGTCCGCTGACAACAAAAAAGCATCGCTTCTGGACTTTGCTAGATTTCTTCAGTGCGCATTTGACACTATCGACAACAGTATTCTTTTAAAAAGGACTGTCGGTGTCTATCGGTATCACAGACACTGCATTAGAATGGTTTCGGTCACCTGACTGGCAGAAACACAGTCTGTGTCTGTTGGTGGCAAGTCTCCCTCTCCCTTCCCTGGACTTTGGTGTGCCCCAAGCTCCTTTTGGGCCCCCTTTCTCTTCTCTCTGTATATCTCACCTCTATCTATGGTCATTGAGTGAACACGGAATTCATCATCAGAAATTTGCCGATGACACCCAGCCTGCCCTACGCTGCTGAGCTGCTGCATTCCAACTTTTGGTTCGGAATTTGAAAAACTGTGTTTCCAATCTATGTTAAATCATGGATGCTTTAAAAATAAGCTTTAAGCTAAATGATGAAAAACTGAGGCTCTGTTGGCAGCACCTCGTTCTGTTTTGGATCGCATTCATGAAAAATCTATTCAAGCTGGAACCAACAAAATTCCCTTTGAAGACAGAGCTGAGGATCTGGGTGTCCATTTGTATAGTACGCTGTCATGAATGTCCAGGATCGGTCACCTGTGTCGTTCAGCTATTTGGCTTTGAGAAAGATCGCGTCAATCGTCATATCTTACACAGTAAGATGCCCAACTTAATTTTCCCTCATCCTGTCAAAACTCGATTACAGTAACGCATTCTTTCCGGTCTTCCCTGCTGTCGATATAAACCGACTTCAACGTATACAAAACAACGAGCCAGAAAACTTTTGGTTTTTTTTGCCCCAAGTCCAAAAGAAACCCACATACACTCTGGTTCGTTAGACTACATGGCTTCCCATCATGCGCCGCATTCAGTATAAACTCGAACACTTGCCTTCCGACCACTGTTATGAAACATTGCCTGCTTATCTTTCCAACACCACTTGTCCATTATCAACCCTCTCGCACTCTCCGCTCTAGCAGTGACAAACTTCTCAAGCTTCCCCAGCATGGAAACTGAATCCTTTGGCAACCGTTCTTTTCAGTTATTCAGCCCCCCTTGTCTGGAAACTCCCTCCCTCCCAGCTGCCGCTCTTCCAGACTCATCTCTGCATTCAAATCTGGTCTCAAAAAACGATCTCTTCAAGTAGTCCATTTGTCTTTCTACATAGCGTACGAGTTAATGCGCGTTTCCATTGCATTTTCCATCCTTTTGCCTCTTGTATGTGCACGAGCGCTTCCGTGCCTGGTGCTTGTGTACTTTTGCGTGTGTGTGTGCGTTTACGCGCGTGGGGGGTTTCTGTTGCTTCGTGTTTGAGTTTGCCCTTTGTGTGTGTGTGTGTGTGTGTGTGTGTGTGTGTGTGTGTGATGTGTGTGTGTCTGTCTGTCTGTCTGTCTGTCTATGGGTGTGGAGTGCTCTTCTGCATGTCTTTATATTGTATCCGTGCAGTCGTTCACGAAAATTGAGGCGGGGGGGGGGGCGGGTGGGGTGTTGGGGGGGGGGGGGATGGGGGTGGTTCTTTTCTTCTAACTCCCAAATTCTTGACGAGCGTTGTTCATATAATGTCATGTGTGTGCGGGTGCGGTCTGTGGGGGGGGGGGGGGAAGGATAGAGTTGGGGGGGATGTGGCTTGATCATCTGTGTTAGTGCTTGCTTGTGACCTATTGTTTTGATGCCTTTTTCTCAGTATTGAGCAATGTTTATGGAAACTTTTATTTTTCTGTTTGTGAAGCGCTCTGAGGATGAGTCTTCTACTCTCCTCGAGAGCGCTATTTAAGCTCGATTATTATTATTATTATTATTATTATGTATCAGCGGTAATGATCGTGTGTAGCATTCGTATATGAAGTGTATAAGTATATAACCAGGACACATACGTATGACGTGTATTTTTTTTTCAACTCCGTTTCGACTGAGTGAATATAGAGTTTGAGCGCCGCACTATAAATAAATATACTTGAATGCCATTGCTTTAACATGCGCAAGTATAGACAACTAATGCATCCAAGCACATGCCGCAGTCACACATACATTGCCTCACGCACCGTGCATGCGCATACGCACCGCGGGCCGAAGGGAGCGCGCGCGCCACACACACACACACACACACACACACACACACACACACACACACACACACACACACACACACACACCACACACTCACACACATTGAAGACAACAGCATGCTTTTACTCAGATCCCATAATACATAGCGCAAAAACCAAAGTAATTATAGTCAGAGGAAAAAGCACTAAAAATATAGCTTAAACTAGTTAGTTTTGATGAATTGAGTGACTCAGATTTGTTTTGCAGATCGGAATAGATCTTAACTGAAGATTACTAAACTTTATATATTGCAGGGGCAAGAAAATGGTTCATCATACGGGGCAACGGACAATGGAGACAAGTCACGTGAACGAACTCGGTGGATGTGCCAACCACAAACAGGGGAGTGTTGTTGATTTTTCGCTCGTTCTTCTCTCTCGTCTGTACACTTCTTCCAGTGTAGCTGTCCCTTTCTTTTCATAGTTTAAGTGTACTGTGTGGTGTATGTCGGGCCCTGTGAGCCGTTCCCTGGTGTGTCCCTGGTTGTGGGCTCGTTCCTGGTGTGTTCCATGGGTGTGTGCCGTTCCCTGGTGGTACTTCTGGACTGTGGTCGCGTTCCTGGTGTGTCCCCTGGGCTGAGGGCCCGTTCTTGGTGTGTTGCCCTGAGCTGTGGGCCCGTTCTGGTGTGGTCCTCTGGGCTGTGGGCACGTTCCTGGTTTGTGTCCCTGGGCTGTGGGCCCGTTCCTGGTGTGTCCCCTGGGCTGTGCACCCCTTTGCTGGTGTGTCCTCTGGGATGTCGGGCCCTTTCTGGTGTCCACAGGGCTGTGCTCCATATCCGGTGTGTCCCTGGTCGGTGGGCCCTTCCTGGTGACTTCTTACCGGGTGTGGGGCGCGTTCTGGTGTGTTCCCTGGCTGTTCACCGCGGTACTTTCCTGGTGGTCCAAAGGGCTGTGGTCCCTTTCCTAGTGTATCCACAGGGCTGTGGTCCCTTACCGAGTGTGCCCACCGGGCTGTGGTCCCTTTCCGAGTGCGCCCACAGGGCTGGGGCCCCCGGTCTGGGTGTCCACCGGGCTGTGGTCCTTTCGAGTGCGCCACCGGGCTGTGGTCCCTTTCCTTGAGTGTGTCCACAGGGCTGTCGGTCCCATTCCGAGGGTAAGTAAGTCTTTTCTTTACTATGATTTAGTGCCACATTCTTTCAGGGATTTTCTGTCCTAAGATCACGTGTCTTTTTTCCTTGGTTTAGGCGTTGTTCTTTTACAGGCTTTAGTGTTCTGTCCTTTCCAGGGACCATGCCTCATTCTTTCCCATGCTTTAGGCCCACAACGACCGCAGTACTTGCGTGCCTTCTTTATTCACAGTGTTTAGTCTTTCTTCGTTTTAGGTTCATTGCCCTCTTCTTTTCCCCACACAACAAAACCCACCCCAGTACACCCCAACCACAACACAGCACCCCCACCACCCTCACCACACCTTTACACACCACACCACATCACTACCACACTTCCATACATCACAAACACGACACCCACACCACACAACAAACACACAAATCACACACATTAACACACAACACACACAAACCAATGCACCACACATGGCACCAACCACCGCCACACCACTCCACGCACATAACCCCACACCACACATCCAACCCAACAACACCACCATCCTCATAACCCGCCACCCATCCCACACCACCAAAAAACATGAAATTACACCACACCCCACCATACCAGGGGGTGGAATAGCTCAGCGGTAGAGCGCGGGACTCATAATCTTGGTGATCCTGGGGTGTGGTTAAAATCTCCGCCGGGCGTTTCCGGTACAGGGGGATTTTTCACTCGGAGTCGGCCTTGGTTCTGATGCATTTCTCTTACAGTCTTGACTGCGATTAAACGAGATCACCACGCGTGTGGACTCTGGTAATTTTACACTAAGGCTGTTTGGCCGTGTGTTGTTGCGGTCTGCAACTGGAAATATGCGTGTCAACGTTCTGACATAGGGTGTTTGATTGTCCAGAAATTCGACTTGGTGATTGTAACGAGTTCTGTGGGAAGTATTGAAGAGGGGGGACTCTCTGGCAGTGGTCGCTTCCATTTGATGAGTGAAGAGTGTGGTTTCTTTTTGTCTTGCCACGTTTGCGCAGATCTGCACATTCTGTTGCCTCCAGATCTGTCATGGATCGGTGGGGCATTTCTGCATGCAGGAAACCACAGTGTACGGGCTTCTTTGACTACATCTCTATATTGGATTACAGCAGAAGGCGTCAGAAACTTCGACTCCGAGATGTTTTGTTCACCTTGGATGGTGGGTTGTTAGTACAGGGAGTCTGGTGCAGAATGGTGGCTTGACTAGGTTAGTACGCTATGGTGGGTGGGGAGTTTAGCGGTTAGAGGGATGGCCGTTTCCAGCGCATAATTTCGTTCTGCAAGACTGAAGATGTGCAGGGTGCTGCGAATGTTGAACCTTCTGCGTGATAGAAACTTTGGCGCCGCGTTGTTCGGAGACATCTAAACAGAGAAATATCTCTGGCGGAGTATTGGATAAAAACGGTCCTGAATGGAATCGGATATGGCGTACCATGAGATCCATTTGCGGTGGCATTCAGCTTGACATGACAGGACTCCAGCGCGTGGGAGCTATCAGGGTGTGGGGACCTGGAAGGTGTCAGAGCTGTAGTTCATAGGCAGAGTGCCACCTGGCCTTCTGTGTGACACATGGATGCTCTGGTCGTTCTGTGACACGTTGTTGGAGGACCCAAAGGTACAGAACAGTAGTACAGTTGCGATGCTTCAGGACAGGCATGCATTTCCTGCAGTGTCTCATTGGGATCCATGTCTGTTGAGTACCCCTTGTTTTGTAGAGATCCTGTCATGGCGGTAATATCAGAATGGAGTTCACACTCGGACTTCCTTGGAACTGGCTTCAGTAAAGGCCTTTACGCTTGCTCGTGTTTCTCTCGAGGATGTCTAACATTTCGCCCCCTGAATCGTGGCCGATTCGCGATTCGTGTTACAAATCGGGTTCTCTCTTCCACACGGATCTTTCAAAACGCCACTGCATGCTTTGTTCGGTTAGGGATGGATTAGTGCTGGATTAGATGGAATAAGTGGGGAGCAGAGGAAGGGGGCAGGGGGTACTAAAGAAACCTGGCTAGAGAAGAAGAGAAATACGGACCTATAGATGTATATTAAATATTTGTTCTGGTGTAACCAACTGCCATTTCATTCTGCGGCATGATTCCCAAATTTGGTGATTTAATAGTCAGGGTGATGGTTCCCGGAATCAGAGTTGCTGGCTGCCTTCTGTTGTGTTCCTTAGATGGATGCAGTTGAAGGGAGTGCTGAGCATCAGGGACAGTGTGGCAGGGCTGTTTACTTTTCATACATGACTTGTGAGTCAAGTGTATTGGAGGTATCGTGGATCAGTATAGTCCAGCTGGGGGTCAGATTGTTCATGTTTCTGGAAAGGTGGTTATTTGAACTTCTTCTTCTTCATTCTCGTTCGCCTTTCCATTAGATGAGCAGCCCGGTGTCCTCCGGGAAGAAGGATGCCGTCACCGCCAGCTCCTCCAGGGTTGGCCGTAAACTTGTCTTCACTGCTGTCGGTGTTGGCCGGGTACTTCCTTCTGGAAGCTGCATGCGTCATACAGTCTTGAAGGTTGTGGTCGGTTGTCATTGTCCATCACCCAAGGCACTATCCACTCTGTCCAATGCCAAATTTTGTGTGTGCATTTGGTGGGAGCAGGCGATTGTGTCAGTCCTCAGGCGGATAGATCTTGACCTGTTCACGTCGTCCCTGCAAATGGTATTTGTTCTCTCTGGGTTTGTGTTTGGGGTGTCTGGATGCGCCACTTTATTCCATGCAGTGCCTTGATGATAGTCTTGATTTCATCGTTGACACCAGGTTGTTGGCCTGCTCCTTCTGTTGCACCGTCTTTTGCAGATTATCCTCTTTTTCGTTGCCTCTGATACCACAGTGTGCTGGTTAACATTGTATCACCACTTTCTCCACTCTGGAACTCAGTGGCAATAAGGGCTGAAGTAGATGGCATACTGTTCTTTGCAGCGGGAGATCCATGAGGGCTTGGAGCACGGATGAGAGAGCGTCTGAGAACACAACCACCTGACCCCTGTTGTTCTTATTAGAGTTGTTCTTGCGGAATGTTGTGGCTGACTCACAGAGAGCTTCTCGCTCAGCTCGGAAGTTGGTGGAGTATTAACCTGATGGATTGCAATTTCTTCCTATCCGTCTATGTTATCGTAGGAAGAATCCAAGCTCCCACCATCCCTCGTTGTTGTTTGGCGCATCCATCTGTAAAGACATGGGTTCTCTCCAGTCTTCTGGGGTACTGGTTGCAGATGTACTCCTGGACAGGCTATCCTATTGGGTGTCTGACACGTGTTCCTTCTTCTCCACTCCGGGAATGCTGGTGGACGACTGTTGGGAAACACCAGCACTCTTCAAGATGGGGTGGGTGAACATTTTGCCGCGATGGCTTTGTTTCGTGTTCCATCAAGATGGGATTTGACTTTGAAGGCGTCATGATGGTGATGACGCTGCCTCTTTACAGCCGTTGTAACATGTTGGGTACTGCTCATTCTGTCGTATCTGGTCTGGTTACAAGTCGTTTTGATTTTGCTGCTTTATAATGATCAATGTATACCCTATCATTCCTCCCATGCCTGAATCACAGAGGTTCTCTCAACGGAATTGGGCGATGGAATCTCATGGCGCCCCGTAATGGGGACACGCTGAGCTTGGTTCAGTAACTGAAAAAATCACACTCATAATAATACCATCACAAGTCCCACCCACACCCCCCCCCCCACAACCAACCCCCCCCCCCCCATCACCCCACCCCAACCCAACTAAAACAAACACCCACCCCCCAAACCCCCAAACACCCCCCACTCCCCCACAACCACAAACCCCAACCCAACCCCCACAACCCACCCATCCCCCACACAAAACCCAAAAACCCCCCCCCCAACAACCCACCCACAACAAACCCCCAAACCACCCCCAAACCACAAAAACCCCCCCCAACCCCACCCCACCCCCACACAACACCAAAACCCCAACCACCCAAAACCCACTCCACCCAACCCACACAAACCCCCCCCCCCACCCCCCACCCCCCACCCCCCAACAACCCCCCCCCCCCCCACCCCAACCCCCACCCCCCCCCCCACCACCCCCCCCCCCCACCCCCCCCACCAACACCCCACCACACCCAACCCCCCCACAACCCCCCCCCCCCACCCCCAACCCCACCCCCCCAACCCCCCACCCCACCAAACCCCCACCCCACACCCCCCACCACCACAACCCCCCAACAACCCCCCCCACCCCAAAACACAACAACCCAAAACCACCCACCCCCCAAAAACACCCAACCACCCCAAAAACCCACCCAACCCAAAAACCCCCCCACACACCCCACAACCCCCACAACCACAACCCAACCACCCCCCCCACCCCAAAACCCCCACAACCAACAACCACACCCCCCCCAAAACCCCACCACACACACACAACCCACCCCCCCCCCCAAAAAAACACCCCCAAACCCCCAAAACCCCCAAACCCCCCCAAAACCCACAACAAACACAACCCCCCCAAAAAAACCCCAAAACCCCAAAACAAACAAACCCCCCCAAACCCAACCACCCAAAACCCCCCCACCCCACAACCCCCAAACCCAAAAACCTAAAAACCCCCCCCCCCTAAACCCCACCCACCACCAACAACCCCACAACAAAACCACCACAAAACCCCACAAACAACAAAACCACCCCAAACCCCCCAAAAAACCCCCCCAACCCACCAAACCCCACCCCCCCCCCCCCCCCCCACCCCCCACCCCCCAAAAACCCCCCCCCAAAAACCCCAAACCCCCCCCAAACCCAAAACCACCCACCCCAAACCCCCACCCCTTCCCCACCCCCCCCCCCCCCCCAAAAAACCCCCCAAAACACCAACCCCCCCCCCCCCCCCCCCCCCCCCCCCCCCCCCCCCCCCCCCCCCCCCCCCCCCCCCCCCCCCCCCCCCCCCCCCCCCCCCCCCCCCCCCCCCCCCCCCCCCCCCCCCCCCCCCCCCCCCCCCCCCCCCCCCCCCCCCCCCCCCCCCCCCCCCCCCCCCCCCCCCCCCCCCCCCCCCTCCCCCCCCCAAAAAA
>JAMYXO010004493.1:0-17374 GCA_033310375.1 Conus canariensis | reverse complement strand
ACCCCCCCCCCCCCCCCCCCCCCCACCCCCCCCCCCCCCCCCCCCCCCCCCCCCCCCCCCCCCCCCCCCCCCCCCCCCCCCCCCCCCCCCCCCCCCCCCCCCCCCCCCCCCCCCCCCCCCCCCCCCCCCCCCCCCCCCCCCCCCCCCCCCCCCCCCCCCCCCCCCCCCCCCCCCCCCCCCCCACCCCCCCCCCCCCCCCCCCCCCCCCCCCCCCCCCCCCCCCCCCCCCCCCCCCCCCCCCCCCCCCCCCCCCCCCCCCCCCCCCCCCCCCCCCCCCACCCCCCCCCCCCCCCCCCCCCCCCCCCCCCCCCCCCCCCCCCCCCCCCCCCCCCCCCCCCCCCCCCCCCCCCCCCCCCCCCCCCCCCCCCCCCCCCCCCCCCCCCCCCCCCCCCCCCCCCCCCCCCCCCCCCCCCCCCCCCCCCCCCCCCCCCCCCCCCCCCCCCCCCCCCCCCCCCCCCCCCCCCCCCCCCCCCCCCCCCCCCCCCCCCCCCCCCCCCCCCCCCCCCCCCCCCCCCCCCCCCCCCCCCCCCCCCCCCCCCCCCCCCCCCCCCCCCCCCCCCCCCCCCCCCCCCCCCCCCCCCCCCCCCCCCCCCCCCCCCCCCCCCCCCCCCCCCCCCCCCCCCCCCCCCCCCCCCCCCCCCCCCCCCCCCCCCCCCCCCCCCCCCCCCCCCCCCCCCCCCCCCCCCCCCCCCCCCCCCCCCCCCCCCCCCCCCCCCCCCCCCCCCCCCCCCCCCCCCCCCCCCCCCCCCCCCCCCCCCCCCCCCCCCCCCCCCCCCCCCCCCCCCCCCCCCCCCCCCCCCCCCCCCCCCCCCCCCCCCCCCCCCCCCCCCCCCCCCCCCCCCCCCCCCCCCCCCCCCCCCCCCCCCCCCCCCCCCCCCCCCCCCCCCCCCCCCCCCCCCCCCCCCCCCCCCCCCCCCCCCCCCCCCCCCCCCCCCCCCCCCCCCCCCCCCCCCCCCCCCCCCCCCCCCCCCCCCCCCCCCCCCCCCCCCCCCCCCCCCCCCCCCCCCCCCCCCCCCCCCCCCCCCCCCCCCCCCCCCCCCCCCCCCCCCCCCCCCCCCCCCCCCCCCCCCCCCCCCCCCCCCCCCCCCCCCCCCCCCCCCCCCCCCCCCCCCCCCCCCCCCCCCCCCCCCCCCCCCCCCCCCCCCCCCCCCCCCCCCCCCCCCCCCCCCCCCCCCCCCCCCCCCCCCCCCCCCCCCCCCCCCCCCCCCCCCCCCCCCCCCCCCCCCCCCCCCCCCCCCCCCCCCCCCCCCCCCCCCCCCCCCCCCCCCCCCCCCCCCCCCCCCCCCCCCCCCCCCCCCCCCCCCCCCCCCCCCCCCCCCCCCCCCCCCCCCCCCCCCCCCCCCCCCCCCCCCCCCCCCCCCCCCCCCCCCCCCCCCCCCCCCCCCCCCCCCCCCCCCCCCCCCCCCCCCCCCCCCCCCCCCCCCCCCCCCCCCCCCCCCCCCCCCCCCCCCCCCCCCCCCCCCCCCCCCCCCCCCCCCCCCCCCCCCCCCCCCCCCCCCCCCCCCCCCCCCCCCCCCCCCCCCCCCCCCCCCCCCCCCCCCCCCCCCCCCCCCCCCCCCCCCCCCCCCCCCCCCCCCCCCCCCCCCCCCCCCCCCCCCCCCCCCCCCCCCCCCCCCCCCCCCCCCCCCCCCCCCCCCCCCCCCCCCCCCCCCCCCCCCCCCCCCCCCCCCCCCCCCCCCCCCCCCCCCCCCCCCCCCCCCCCCCCCCCCCCCCCCCCCCCCCCCCCCCCCCCCCCCCCCCCCCCCCCCCCCCCCCCCCCCCCCCCCCCCCCCCCCCCCCCCCCCCCCCCCCCCCCCCCCCCCCCCCCCCCCCCCCCCCCCCCCCCCCCCCCCCCCCCCCCCCCCCCCCCCCCCCCCCCCCCCCCCCCCCCCCCCCCCCCCCCCCCCCCCCCCCCCCCCCCCCCCCCCCCCCCCCCCCCCCCCCCCCCCCCCCCCCCCCCCCCCCCCCCCCCCCCCCCACCCCCCCCCCCCCCCCCCCCCCCCCCCCCCCCCCCCACCCCCCCACCCCCCCCCCCCCCCCCCCCCCCCCCCCCACCCCCCCCCCCCCCCCCCCCCCCCCCCCCCCCCCCCCCCCCCCCCCCCCCCCCCCCCCCCCCCCCCCCCCCCCCCCCCCCCCCCCCCCCCCCCCCCCCCCCCCCCCCCCCCCCCCCCCCCCCCCCCCCCACCCCCCCCCCCCCCCCCCCCCCCCCCCCCCCCCCCCCCCCCCCCCCCCCCCCCCCCCCCCCCCCCCCCCCCCCCCCCCCCCCCCCCCCCCCCCCCCCCCCCCCCCCCCCCCCCCCCCCCCCCCCCCCCCCCCCCCCCCCCCCCCCCCCCCCCCCCTTTAAGATTTTTTTGTTTTTTTTTATTTTTTCTTTAACCCAGTCCTAAGGGGGGGGTTTCATCAGCCTCAACTAGTTTTCCTTTTCCCTCTTTTATATGCCCCATCTATTCAACCAGGTTTGCTAAATTTTTTTTTGTTAATTTCGCCTCTGATGCTTCTCAAAGCATGATCAAGGGCCGGGGTTTTTTTTTTTTTTTCCCATAGGTGCGGGGGATCGTGCATATTTTTTAGCTGTTTCTTCTGAAACACGGGTTTTCTGCTTTATTATTTCGTCTGCTGTTGGGCTTAAATCTTTAAGTTCCATGTTTTGTTTTTTGGGTTACTTTTGGGGGAGTTCTTGTAGTGTGTTTTGAATTTTTAGCAACTGCTCCCTATCAAATTTTTGGGTTTAGTAATGCAAGGCTTTTTGTTCGCCTCGAAACAAACTTTGTCAAAATTGTACTCTTTTTTAAAAACTTGATGATTTCTGGTTAGTTGTAAGTTTGAAAAAGTTCGCCTTTATCTTTTTTTAAAAACAAGTGATCATTTTTTGTTTCAAAATCCATTGGGTCTATAAAATCAGGGGTCTTGGCCTAAACTTCGTAAAAATGATTTGACCTTACTTTCTGTTAATTCACCCCCGCAATAAATTAAGGATTGTAAAAGGGAAAGTCCTTTTCCCACTCATGTCGTCTCCAGGATCAAAAAAATCATAATCTTCAATGCCTGGCCCCTGTTTTTTTAAAAAAATTAACTTTTTTTTTGTTTTATAAAAAAAAAATGTCACAAGCTATGGCCAAAAAATTTGACCCGCTAGAAGACTTTAAAGAGCCCTTTGCGTGAAGGGAAATTTAAAAAGAATATTATTTTTCCAAACAATCCATCTACTAATGATTCAGATCAAAATCTTACTGTTAAAATTTTCAGACCTAGAGCAGATAAGTGATGTACCAGGCTCTGCCGACTTACTTTCAAAATAGGGAAATCGAAACAGAACAGACGCAAACAGACAGTAGTTCAGAATCTGGGACGGGCAATCGTTTAAAAACTTTCTATAAAACTTAGGGGAAGAAAAAATTTTCTTTACACAATGCAAAACATATTTTTAATCTATTGTGAGCTATGGCAAACGCAATGAAAGGCGAACCCGCCGTTTCAAGAATCGAAAATAACGAAGCACAAAACACAGAATAGACGCCGAAGATGGCTAAAGACAGTAACAAGGTTTAAACTGTAAGTTATGCGTATTGGAAATCGCTTTTCATACCCTTGAATTTTGAAGTTGTTAAAAGCGCATGCGCCATACTTTCAAGGAGCATTAAAAGACAGATTGTAAATATGAACTAACTTTTAATGAATACAAACGTGTCATTAAATCTACAACCGCCGATGCAAAGTAACAGCATTTTCGGACATCTCGTTAGAGTTTGACATTGTTAGCAACCCTAACTTACAAGGCTGATATGAGCAACAATTCAGTCAAATTAGCAATATTTTAAACGAAAGAGTGATTCAACATACTAAAATACCTAAAAGAAAGGGCAGACCAATATGGAACTTTAGTTTAAAAGTGCCACAACAAGATCCCTTAAAGGTAATTTATTGCTGTGTGAAGATAAAGAACCATTCAAAAGACAAAGTGAAAAGTTTATCAATCCTAAAATAACGAAAGTCCCATGTTCAATTGAGGTAGTCCTAACCAAGTCTAACGGTAGTGGGCTTAAAAACCTTATCATCATTTGAGAAATTAAAAAATTTTTGGAGGCGGGAGGTCTAGAAGCCCAAACCCAGTAGACCTTGTGTCAAAATCTACACCTTCACAGTGTTAGACTTGATGAATATTTAAAAAACCCGAAATACGGTTTTTTGGATTGACCTAAGGTCAACAGGGGATAACATTGCATGGGAGTGGGAGAACATTAAGACGTAATAAACTTCAATTGAAAAAGGGAACAAAGAAGAGTGATAAACACTTAATGTACATTTGTTTTTAATATAGATTCCCAGCTGAATATTCAAGATAACAGGTTAAAAGATATCCAATACTAAATTATTTTTATTAAAAAAAAAAGCATGGTCTGTTCAGGTTTATCCAAAAGTGCCCAAAGAAGAGATGGGAAGGCAACTCTGTATGCTGTAGACATACAAAACTTTCAGATTAACCAACTTTACACAAAAGAAAACCCCAAACTAGAGCAGGACCTTTTCAAAATACAGTAAAACCAAACGAAGGTATTCTGGCTGTCTTTAATGCTGTTCTAATGTTAATACTGGAGCACATCGATCACTAGTGCTCTATCAGCAGAACAAGTGTAGGTCTCTTAGCAACAGGACGTAGGTGCGCCGGCAGCTTTACCTCTAGGCGGTTTGTCTTTAACTCTTGGCCTGTGTTCATTGGCTGTAAGTGCTGTCAGCAAAAAAAAAGAAGCTAAACTCCAAAAGCACACAGCTATGGTTCCAACTAATAACACTAAACTTAGTTCCTTCAAACTGATAATTGATAAAGCACTTGCCGACTCGAACATCACGATGAAGAATTTAGTCGCCTACAGGCTGATTTTGAGGACTACAAAAGACAAAAGTTATTGATCTTCAAAGAAAGGCAAGGGCAACTTTTTCTCAACAACCAGACACCGACCAATAAAAAAGGAATGTTTTAAAAAAGTAAACGAGACATTAATCTCTGTTCTAAACAGCTCACATTAAACAACACCAAAGGGCGTTTAGTTTATGAGTCTAAGCACAAAAAGACACTCTGATATTGATTAATTAATTTAAATAAATATTTTTGAGTTAGAAAAGAAGCTCAACATGGATAAGATATAGACAGTTTTTGACTCTTGGTTAGATGCAATGGAAGAGGAAGAGCGTTTGTCCAAAAGCTTTAAATGGAGGTCGTTTTAGAAGTTATTGATCCAACAAACGTACATGCAAGCGTTGTACAGCTATTTCCCAAGTTCCAAGTAAACTAACAATAAACCCTCCAGTAAAGTAAGGTTAGTGTTTGTTTTTAATCGACTATATAACAATAAACGGACTATTCTTTCTTATAATGACTTAACACCCGTGGGCAGATCAACTTCTTACACAGTTTAATGAAGCCTCTGAAGCAGCTAAATGAGAGGCTCTGGTTGGTCAGAGGGTGAAGTCCTAGACATCAGATTAAGACAGGCTAAGTATAGCCAATGTAGGCAAGTCTTACATTACCACTGCCTCCAACATTAGTTGCAAAGAGAGCAGTTCTGACATAAAGAATTCAGAACGACAAATTTTTTATGTGGTGCGTCTGCTAGGCTGCATCACGTTGCCAAAAATGCAGAGAGAGTATCTAACTATCAACCTTGGGTCAATGATCTTAACTTTGATGGACTCACCTTTCCTATAGGTGTAGACAAAATTGATCAGTTTGAAGAACAGAATCCCCCAATAACTGTTAACGTATACACATGTCTGAAGAAACCAACCTTCTGCCAATTAGAGTATCAAAGAACAGTCCAACAATAGGCGAACCAACCAAACACCATGTAGACTTACTCCTGATGCACAGCCATTCAGGATTGCATTACACGCTAATAACCACAATGAGTAGACTGTGGTGCATACTACAAAAATCGTGGCAAACAAGAATTCTGTAGAAAATGTTTAACGAGAATTCCATCTGTCAAGCCGCGAGCGAACATGTTAAAACATTGTATCAGCCCAGTTTACGTAATACAGAACTAATTACGCCGCGAGAAGCAGTAAGGTTCGTTTTAAGAATTACAAAAGACAGCAAACGAGTCCATATGTTTGTTTACGGCAGACTTTGAGTCACTTATTGTTCCTTATGAGGGCCCAGCTACCAAAACATTTTTACCAAAACATTTATAATGAATAACCACCAGATTTGTTCATATGTCCTTTTATTGTTGTTAGGTCAGATGGTGAACATTCAAAGCCAGAATTCATACAGAGGACCACATGCAGCAAAACTTATCTTAAAACGCAATGCAAGAAGTTCGTAATGTCTGTTCTAATAATCTAGTCCTATCCGATCTTAAGATGACCCCTGAAATCAAGATCGCTATGACTCAGCCACTCACTGTTGATTTGTGTTTAGAGCTAACACCTAAAAGTTTAAATCCAACAGTAAGAGATCATGATCACATTTAGTCGGAAAGTTTAGAGGAGCAGCGCATAACAATTGGCAATCTTCAACTAAAGTTTGATCCTAGGACTTTGGAGACTTCCTATATTCTTTCATAACTTGCGAGGTTACGACACTCATCTTAATTGCAAGCAGTAACTAGCGATTCAGGTGTCATGCATTGCGCAGTCCATCAGAAAAGTACATGTGTTTCACTTTAAATAATTTATCTTTTTATGACTCCTATGCAACACCTGATGGGTTCATTAGAGTCACTGGCTATGTCCTTAAAGTCCTGCCCAATAACAGAGAATATTTTGACCCAACGGTGATTATAAAGGGCGTTTAACCTATGAGTACATGAACAGCTGGGAAAGGTTTGAAGAGACGCCCTTCCGCCTAAAGGTGCGTTCTTTAGTAGTCTTAGAGGAAAGGACATCAGTGATTCTGATTATTCTTATGCTCAAGAAGCGTGGCAAAAATTAGACTCTAAAACAATGGGAGACTATCATGATTCCTATTTAATGGCGGATACCTGTTTGTTGGGCGGATATCTTTGAAAATTACAGAAAGACCTGCATGAAACATTATAGTCTAGATCCTGCGCATTATATTTCTGCGCCTGGTATGAGTTTGGGACGCATTCTTAAAATTTACTGGTGTACAGATTGACCTGTTGTCTGACCTACCAATGCTTCAGAGATATGAAAACGGATTGCGTGGCGGAATTTAGTATGGCGTCTCACCATTACTGTAAAGCAAACAACAAATACCTAGACAACTATGATCCAAGTAAAACTCCTAACTATCTTATGTATTTAGATGCAAACAATCTGTATGGTTGGGCTATGAGTCAATCACATTCCATTACGTAACTTAAAATGTACACAGGAGGTTGTAAAAGACATTCAAAAGTTTTTAAAATGGCTACAGAGTCCTAGAAGCTGATCAACCGCAAGGCTTTATATTCTTGAAGTTGATTTAGAATATCCTCATGAACTCCATGACCTGCATAATGACTATCCATTAGCGGCAGAAACCCTAAAAGTGTCAATGACAGAACCGCCTAAACTTGTGCCTAATCTTCGTGACAAAAAAAATTATGTCTGTCATTACAGACTTCTCCAATTTTATTTAAGACATGGTTTAAAGTTAACAGCAGTTCATCGTATAATTGCATTTGATCAAGAACAGTTCATGAACCATACATCATGAAGAACACTGATCTCAGAACTAAATCCGCAGATGCTTCAGAAAAAGACTTTTTCAAGTTGATGAACAACAGCTGTTTTGGAAAGACTATGGAAAATCCGCACAAGCGCAAAGATGTCAGATTGGTCACTAGAGAAAACGATGCAATTAAAGCTGGTGTCAAAACCCAACTACCAAGACTTCAGAAGATTTCATGATCAGCTTTTTGGAATAATGATGAAAAAAAAGAAAGTCAAATTGGACAAACCTGTATTTATTGGCTTTACTGTTTTAGAGCTGTCGAAGCTTTTTGATGTTAGAATTTCTTTACGACTACTTTAAACCCTTGTATCCAGAGTCCAGAGTTCTGTACACAGATACAGATTCCTTTGTAATCGACATCCCTACTGAAGATTTTTACAAAGACATGGAATTAGAAGTAGCAAAAGGACATGCCGGATGGTACGACACATCTGATTACCCTAAAGATTCACCTTTGCATTCAGTTATTAATAAGAAGGTTTAGTAAGATGAAGGATGAATTATCTGGAGGTGTGATCAAGGAGTTTATTGTTTAAGGTCGAAAATGTACAGTCTCGCATGTCAAACAAGTACCATTAAAAAAGCAAAGGGAATATCTCGCAGTGTTGTGCAGTCAAATATAACACAATGACAATTACAAAGAAGCATTGTTCAAAAAAAAGACTTTTCATCATGACAATTACAAACTACGATCTAATCTGCATGAGATTAACACAACAGTTGTAACAAAACGGTCTCTTGATAAACTAACACAAAAAGAGTATTTGTTAATCCAGAGTATTCATATGCAATTGGGCACTGGAGAATAGTATAATCATATGTCTTCATGGAGTTTCTGTTTGGTCAAGTGTTATCAGAAGCTCAACTATATCATTATCCAGTATAGCCAAATCATTATTATTCTCATTCATTACTGCTAAATGTGCTTCAATTTTTTTTATCATTTCAAGATTTTGATTTTTCCCATATCAAAATATCAGAATCTAGGGATTGGGGTAGTAAGCGATTGTCTGGCTGTTTTAGCATAAGATTGTCAATGTTTCTTAAATATTTTTTTGATAATAATATTATAACAGATAATTGACGTATTAATTTTGAAAACTCTTTTTTCTTTTGAGCTTCCATTTTAAACTCAAATGTATTTGCCTAAATTAACTAAGCGACTGGAACTGTGTCTGGTGGGATTATCTGCAGTTCTTCTTCACAAAAGATCTTCGGGGGCTGGTCGTTTTGTTGTGTCAGTTTCTCGTAAATAATACACGGGCGGATTCATTTTCCACAATTTTTTTTATCTCATATGGATCAACACTCCAAACTGGATCTGTTGCCCTGATGCGAGTGTCCCCTTCCCGCTTCTCCCGGTGAATAAAGGTATCTCATCTTTTAAACCAAATGGTAATAGTTTACTGGATGAGTCTTCAATAGCAACATTTATTCGTTTGGTTTTGATTGCTTGTACTGGTTTTAGCCCTTTAAATTCTTCATTATTCATTGCGCGCAAAACTGAGGGCAGTCTTTTTAACCCATTCGTGTTGCGAGAATTGTCAATCACTCTCTGTGATACTGGTAGGAGAAAAGTCTTTCAGATAACTGTTTGTTAAAGTTTTCAACCAAACCCGTGATCTGTGAACACCCGGAATGCCTCTTTTAATGGTAACTCTATGTTTTAACAATAATTGATTCACTTGACCTTTAAATTCTTTTCCGTCATCGACTTGAATCATGCGAGGATAAGTTAAGGGTTCTCGTTGGTATATCAGCTGTATAGCAACAGCAACAGCAGAAGCACTCTTTTGTGTTAATGGTTCCGCATCTTTGTATCTTGAAGCTATATCAATGACTGTAAGTGCGTACTTAAATCTTTTTCGTCTAATCGTATCATGGGGTAAATATAGAAGGTCCATTTGATGGGTGTCGTTTGGTGTTATATTCACAAAGTGTGGTCTCTGTATTCGTTTAGGCGCAGGTAAATAAATTTGCCAAATCGCTTGTTTAGATAACCATTCTTTTGCTGTTTGTTCACTGACTCCCGCTGCTTGGCTTAGCTTTTTAATTGCTGTGATTCCCTTCCAATATCCTTTTGGCGAATAATAGATCTTGTTCATTTTTTATCAGCCAATACTTTGTGCAACAAAATACACAGCGGTCATGCCAAAGACAATAAACAATATTTCTTGCATCTTTGTTGTTTTCTGATGGTTGATAAAAGTCGCTGAATTTTGGTGGGGGCAATGTTTCAACTTGTTGGCCTGTTACTAGAAAATATCTTTTATTGCCTGGTCAACATCTTTAAATGTGTAAGCTGCATGTCCCTGTTGTTTAAGTCTGTCGTTAAATAAAATCTAACTGCTCCATTCTTTGCTTTTCATAGGTGTCTTGTGCAGCAGCTAGTTGCTCCATAGCTCTGTTATGTCTTTTCTCTCATCGTTATTTTGTAGTTTACTAAACGCGTAATTACTTCCGCTGAAAGCAAGCGCATTAACCACTGCGCCGCCTATCATCATTACGAGTGAAGCCATTTTTATAAATGTATTTTTTTTTACATATTTATATTTTCTGGAATTATTCCTTGCTTAACTAGAAAATCTTTCGTAGCAAATGAAGCTGTAATGACAGCAATCAACTTTGCTGAGTCTTCAAAATCTAGCTTGCCAGATCTGCTGGTTTTATTCTTAACAAGCTTTTTACCTAGCATTGTGTATCCTACACTTAGACCTCCAATAACAGCAGAATGGTATACGAGGTTGCAACAGTTTTTTTCGGTGCTCATTTTTTAAAAATAAAATAATATTTATTATTAATAAAACATGAACTGCGATGATTTACTTCCTGAACTTATGAATAAAAATAATCAAGTTGATGACCAAGCTATTAATGCGCCAAAAAGAAAGGCTGTATTCTTTGGCGGCGTGTGGAAAAACAAAACAGTACCTCGGAAATGAATTCAGCATAGAACAGATTCAACAGATGTCGCCGCAAGACATTGTAAAGTATCACAACAGGTATGAAGCGCAACTGGGGTCAAGAATGGTCAAAAGTGTCGGACAAACTGTTCTTAGTTTGTACACTAAACTAGTTAGTAGATTTGCGCCCATTGATTCTGAACAAGATTTATGTATGATTTAACGCAGGATCCAGTTTTTAACAAAGTCATTAGAGTCTCTAGGATGTGATCTATATTACAGATTTGGAACATTGTTATCGCCAGTAACTATGGGGTTAATTACGTTTAATCATATAGATTTTTATTTCCCTTAAAAATGACCGAGCAGAATCAGAAAACGTTGATGGAGAAAGTGACCCGTGAAAAGAATCCTGGGCGCGTTGAAGCAGGGAAAAAATTAGCAGAGTGGAACAAAAAAAGAAAATTAGAGTTACAACATATAACTCATAATGAAAAAACACCAGTGTTGCCAGAGCCACAACAAGAACAAGTTGTTTTCAAGTCCCGCAACACCAAAGTATTCATGGATTATTTGGATTAAAAAGAGTTGGCATTTTTGGCGTCATTGCTGTTGGTGGGGGTGGTTATTACGTTTATAAAACATATAAAGAAAGACAGCAAAAACCAAAGCAGCCCAAAAAATCACAGCCACTAAATACAAAATCTGAACAAAAAAGAATACCAGAACTGCCAACAACAAAATCTCATTTTGATCCATTTGATATGCAGTAATATTTCAAGAACTTAATAAATAATTATAAGTGACTTGAATAAGAACTTGATAACGACTTGATGACGACTTCATGACGACTTGATGAAAACTTAAATAAGAACTTGATAAGAACTTGATGACGACTTGATAAAACTTAATGACGACTTGAATAAAAACTTGAATAGAACTTGAATAAAAACTTGAATAAGAACTTGTAAGAACTTGACGATGACTTGAATAAGAACTTGAATAAAAACTTGTTAAGAACTTAAAAAAAAGAACTTGAATAAGAACTTGAATAGAACTTGAATAAAAACTTAATAAGAACTTGTTAAGAACTTGATGACGATTTTTTTTCATAAAACACAATTAATTTTTACATTCTTTTCCGGGGAGACAACTCCCCCTTCACTTCTGAAGGGTTTGCTGCCTTTATGTAGTACTCTACTAATTCTAGGTTTACGGCTTACCCAACTGCATAATTGCCGAGTCGAAGCGTCGCACTGTTTGCTGGTTCGTGTCGAGTTACACATAACGGAGTAAGGGCGTCGTTTACTGCAGGCGTTTAGCCGACACGCGGCATTGTATAAATTTAGGCGGCTAAATTCCCCACCGGGATCGTTTAGTGCAGGGTTAGCCGTCACGCGGCATTGTATAAATTTAGGCAGCTAAATTCCCCACCCCAAATAATCTTTTTCCAATTTTATGTATTAAAATCTGCATTTTATATTTAAATCTAAAAGCATTTAAAACAAATATTTATTAAAAGTAGTGGCTAAAAAGTAATGTAAGATACACTTTGTTATTTAGCTTTTGGTGTTGTTTTAACAAAATAAAAAACAACTTTACTCTAGCAAGTAGACACCATGTAATTGTAAAGCGTTTTGTTTGTGTACAGTATATATAAATCTTGAAGATAACAACATTGAGGATATGCCTGCGGTAGTTTTAAATACTTGGTTGTCATGGCATTGAAAAGTCAAATTGCCCTCTTCCCTGCCCTCAAGTGATCCTTCCCACTTTCGTATTGGGTCACTGGCGCGGCTATGAAACCCCGTACACCCAAAATAATGGTCACTGGCGCGGCTATGAACGCCCGTAAACCTAAAATGGTCGCCCTGGTGCGGCTATGGGAAGACCACTAAAATGGGGGTGAGGGATTGCCCAAATTAGACAAATAGAAAGCAGGCAAACAAGTATGAGAGGCATATCCTCAAAACCTTCACATCTGGCCGTGTTATACGTGACCCTACTGGGTCTGACTTGGGGCCCTAGGGCGCCATAGGTCTCAAGTGAGACCAGAGGTGATCAGTAATGCGGCCAGAGTGAAGAGTTTTGCAGAAATTGATTTCACATTTGATGAATGTAATGCGTGAAAATGATGTTATTGAAAACGATCAAGAAAACAAAGGATTAAGAAAAACTGAAGTCTCAAAAAGTTTTCTAAATTAGTGTTAAAAACAGATAATCCTACACATTATGTATGTTTGTAAAGAGAGAACAGTAAAAGGCGGGGTCTGGGTAATCCGGTGGAGCACAGCGAAACCGGCTTGAGCCGGTTGAGCTGGGCGGAGCCGGATGAGCCAGACCCCCTTTTCGCACATTTTTTTATGAACTCACACTGGATCATGTTCCAAGGAAAAGACGTCAACATGATAAATTACCTCCGTTATCCATTTTGAGAGACATTCTGAACACTACAGTTTATTCCAAGGTCCCCTCATAGATTAGGACCTGTCTAATTCGCACATACACAACAGCAATTAGTCTGAACACAAATGTCAAGTCATAATTACTGATACTCTCTTGTTTTCATTGGGGCAAAAGTTATCCACCAAAGTCCCATTATAACATGAAGGAAACGGACTTTTTTTTTTACAATATATGTTTATAGAAAGATTAGAAAGTCGAACTGGCTGAAATAGTAAGGTTTTACCTTTTTCTTCTGCCCACTGCAAAAAGACGGTCTGTTTCTTTGTTTGTTTTGTTTTAAATAACATCACTACTGTCAAACAACCTTACGATTTCGTTTATGTTGAATTATTGTGAAAGATGTTTACTCAGACACACAGACACACAGACACAGACACACACGCACACACGCACATTTACACAAATGTGCGCACAACAGCGTATGTACACACACACACACACACACACACACACACACACACACACACACACACACACACACGTACACAACCGCGCACGCGCATACGCGAACATCCCACATCACACACACACTCACACACACTCACACACACACACACACACACACACACACACACACACACACACACACACACACAGCAAAACATTTCAAAATCACAAGCTTCCTGCCATAAATCAATGCTAGGAGTTTACAGGTCAGAGGACAGAGTGGGTGGAGGCAGAAGCAGTATTCTGCAGAGCTGCAATCACCATCTGCATCCATCCCACGCCTGTGTCATCGCAGGGAAACACGAGATCAAAGGACGTAAAGAACCCTGAAGGATGAGAAGGAATCACTGATGGCAGCCAATGGATAGCTAGGGCAGTGCACACCATGGAAGATAGATCAAGACAGTCCCTTTTCCTTGATGTCCTCACTGGCAGTGAAGCCAACGAGCACACATTCCATTTTTGCTGACAGAGAGAGAGAGGGGAGAGAGAGAGAGAGAGAGAGGGGGGGGGGACAGAGAGAGAGAGAGAGAGAGAGAGAGAGAGAGAGAGAGAGAAATAGTATGGTAAGGTAATGTTGCTTAAGCCCAGCCAACCGCAAAGGGCCATACAGGGCTGTCAGTGCGTTGAAGTCAACTCACAAGTCATTCATTCACACAGCCCTTTAAATATATCTTCTTTCAACACACCCGAAATGTTGTTAAAAATCTTTCCATTGTAAAATTTCAGATCAATGAAAAAGGTAATCTCTTTCAAAACCTCAAAGATCACATCAGGTGGAACATCTCTGAACAAGGTTTTCATGGTATCTGCTGTAACATGTTTATGTCTCACATCATGCAAGTCCCAATACACATCATCCAAGTCCCAGTACTCTAAAAGAATATGTTTCGTTGTGAATGGTACATGACATGGAATGCACCACGGAGCTTCTTCACTCTTTAAAGGTACGAATGAGTAAAATAACGAATGGCCGGTGTGCAGCTGGCATAAAACCGTTTTCTTCCTTGCGACCACAAGATGTAAATGAGGGAAAGATAGAGGTTATCTCGGTAAACATTCTATGATAAAACGAAAATGAATTTGCTACTATGTATAATCAACAAGATAGAGTTGAAACAACCGGTAGCAATTTCAGACAATTGGTTTTTCGATGACGGATCAAGTCTTCATAGAAGATACCCACATATTACAAGATGGAAAATCGTCACCTTTGTGCCCCCCCCCCCCCCCCCCCCCCCCCCCCCCCCCCCCCCCCCCCCCCCCCCCCCACACACACACACACACACACACACATTGAACAAAGCATTGAAAATCACGAGCTTCCTGCCATAAATCAGTGGCAAGAGTTACAGGTCAGAGGACAGAGTGGGTGGAGGCAGAAGCAGTTTCTGCAGAGCTGAAATCACCATCTGCATCCATCCCACGCCTGTGTCATCGCAGGGAAACACGAGATCAAAGGACTGTAGAAGAACCCTGAAGGATGAGATGGAATCACTGATGGCAGCCAATGGATAGCTAGGGCAGTGCACACCATGGAAGATAGATCAAGACAGTCCCTTTTCCTTGATGTCCTCACTAGCAGTGAAGCCAACGAGCACACATTCCATTTTTGCTGACACACACACACACACAGAGAGAGAGAGAGAGAGAGAGAGAGAGAGAGAGAGAGAGAGAGAGAGAAGAGAGAAGAGAGAGAGAGTTCTTAATTCAAGTCTTCCAGTTTCCGGAGATGGCAAACGCTTTAGTTTTTTAAAGCTTGCTCGTTCTATTTCCTTGCTTTTTTTTATTTCTATTATTGTTTTTAGGGAGGAAAGATAAAATTATATCGGTAAACATTCTAAATAAACGAAAATGAATTCGCTACTATTAAATCAACGAGATAGAGTTAAAGCAACTAATAATTATTTCAGAAAATTTGGGTTTACTATTACGAAAAAGTCTTTACAAAGAGACCCATTTATTACAGACGGAAAATCTTCACCTTTTGTACCCACCCAAACCCACCCACACACACACACACACACACAAAAGGAACGATAGACACCGTAACCATCGACGAAAAACCCACCGCCTCTCACATTATCAAAATAAAAGCCTCAACGCCCTCAAGGCCTACCCAGTGCGTTAAGTGAATGGCTAGGTCACTGTTCGGTACATAATCGTCCTGAGTGCTCTATTCAGTGTTCGCTTTCATTTCTTTGTTTTTACCTCAACCTTTGCACAATGTTCCAACGGCTTGGAAAATGTGGGACCAGAGCATATATGTCCTCCTCTGCCTGCCCCTCCTAATGAAACTGAAACCCGTGAGTCAAACCTCCCCCTCCCTATCCCCAGATTTCCCTAACGATCTGTTGTTGCCCCCTCCTTTCCATCACATCATAATCATTTTTGTCCAAGCCCCCTCTTCCTTCCGTCCTCCAGGGGAAGTGTCACTGAGGACACCATCATAATTTTGCTCAAGTGACGGCAATTTCTAAAGCCAGAAGCCCTTTACTAGGCAAAACGAAGTTACCTTACCAATTGTCCTCTAACTCCAAACCCTGTTCCTTGCTACATCTTCCAAATCATTCTTACTCCATTGTTTTGTCTTGAAACACGCGCTTTGAATATTCATGGCCAGCTTGACACGTGAAGGCCTCCAGGGTGGGTGTGCAAAGGGGTTTATGAATAATGGATTGTGTGTGGGGAGCTAGCCAATATCTAAACTTTGTCGTGCAAGGGGGGCTGTGTTCCTGAGGGTGTCCTCTTTCAGAATTGGGTGGACGCTTAAGATACACTTGACTTGGAGGGGTCTCTTAGGAATCAAAACTCATTCAATCGATCTAGTGCTTCTGGGCCAGAGAGAGAGAGAGAAGAGAGAAGAGAGAGGAGAGAGAGAGAGAGAGAGAGAGAGAGAGAGAGAGAGAGAGTCGTATTTCGTATTAAAAGGGTTGAACCTAATACAAACCCGAATGCAGTAAAAGGCTCCAAAGCTGATGGTTGCTAGCATCGAACTTAAAAAAACCCCTGATCAAGATGCGTTAGGAATACACACAGTGCGAAAAAAAAAAATGTGGAAATCACATGCTCATGCTACATCGACATATTTTGTCTTCTTTCTTTTTGTTTTTTTTTCCTTCTTCCTTTTCTCCTTCTTTCTTTTAACCATTTTGTACTGTGATATGTTGAGTGACTTTCATATGGCCACAGAAGACTCAGAATGGTGTTTATATTAAAGGACCCTGAAACACCTCTGAAAGGCTCTGAAAGGGTCGTCTCCGAAACAACAGATTATATTTCCCAAACAGTTGTCTTCTCCAGGAGAGAAACTTCACAGCAGTCCCATTTTCCTTATTTCCTCCTATTATCATCGTCTATCTTCCTACTCCGCCAGGTGAAAATTTTAAAAAGAACACTTCCATGTCTGTAAGACAGCAGTGCACGAATCTGGTCCCTTTCAAACTCTGAAAACTGCTCCAATTATAACACTTGACATTTGGAACAAATCATCCTGATGAAAACGCTCCATTAAAAACATCTTGACATTTGGAACAAATCATCTCCTGATCCTCCACTCCAAGTACCACGTTCGGCGAGATCGACACAAGACATGTTGAATAAATT
The DNA here is from genome assembly GCA_033310375.1 of Conus canariensis. Lineage (NCBI taxonomy): Eukaryota > Metazoa > Mollusca > Gastropoda > Neogastropoda > Conidae > Conus > Conus canariensis. The sequence continues at coordinate 295 of JAMYXO010004493.1, read as the reverse complement.
TATGAGCAGCTTTGCACGTCCCGGGTCCTCCAGTTTGCGTGTGAGCAGGGGTTGATATATAGTGGACCCGGGGTGCAGTGAGCTGACCAGATATGTCCGAGTCTGTCCTCCCCGCCAGTGGGCAGCTTTTCCCAGAGCGTTTTTTTTCCCCCCAAAACTGATGTCACTTAGAAACACAGACCCCGTGGGTCTCTCAGGATTTGGGTCTCCTGTTGAGTATCGCTGTATCAGTGGGACACACACACACAACACACACAACACACAACACACACACACACACACACACCCACCCAAA
>JAMYXO010004492.1:7500-10000 GCA_033310375.1 Conus canariensis | reverse complement strand
AGAGGACTTTGACTGCCGGGTGGACAGAGAGGGGTTTGACTGCCGGGTGGACAGACAGGGGTTTGACTGCCAGATGGACAGAGAGGGGTTTGACTGCCGGGTGGACAAGAGGGGTTTGACTGCCGGGTGGACAGAGAGGGCTTTGAGTGCCGGGTGGATAGACAGGGGTTTGACTGCCGGGGGGAACAGAGAGGGGTTTGACTGCCAGATGGACAGAGAGGGGTTTGACTGCCGGGTGAACAGAGAGGGGTTTGACTGCCGGGTGGACAGAGAGGGCTTTGAGTGCCGGGTGGATAGACAGGGGTTTGGCTGCCGGGTGGATAGACAGAGGTTTGACTGCCGGGTGGACAGACAGGGGTTTGACTGCCGGGTGGACAGAGAGGGGTTTGACTGCCGGGTGGACAGACAGGGCTTTGACTGCCGGGTTTACAGAGAGGGGTTTGACTGCCGGGTGGACAGAGAGGGCTTTGACTGCCGGGTGGACAGAGAGGGGTTTGACTGCCGGATGGACATACAGGGGTTTGACTGTCGGGTGGACAGACAGGGGTTTGACTGCCGGGTGGACAGAAAGGGCTTTGACTGCCGGGTGGACAGAGAGGGGTTTGACTGCCGGGTGGACAGAGAGGGGTTTGACTGCCGGGTGGACAGAGAGGGGTTTGACTGCCAGGGGAACAGAGAGGGGTTTGACTGCGGGGTGGACAGAGAGGGCGTTGACTGCCAGGTGGACAGACACGGGTTTGAAGATGAAAAAAAAACAAACAACCCCATCCGCGGTTCGAACTCACGATCCGTCAGCTCAATTGTGCTGGCAAAAGTTCTAACCACCGGGCCACAGCTACCTCTGGCTTCATACATGTCTCCATTTATGCCGCTCTGCCCAGACAGAGAGAGAGATAGAGAGAGAGAGAGAGAGAGAGAGAGAGAGAGAGAGAGAGAGCGACAGACAGACAGAGAGGGAGAGACAGACAGACAGACAGAGAGACAGAGAGACAGAGACAGAAAGAGAGAGACACAGAGAGAGAGAGAGAGAGAGAGAGAGAGAGAGAGAGAGAGAGAGAGAGAGAGAGAGAGAGAGAGAGATTCAGACTAAACAACGTTGGAGAGGCATGCTCTACGTTGTCGTGTTATTGGCTGCAGGCGGACTGCGGTTCCATCTTTTTTATGTCACATTACATTTTTTTCCGAGGAGACACTCCGTTATGTCCTGGGGGGACACTGTCATATGGTATACAGGCCATAATCCTCCCGGTGTTTGTTTCGGTTTACTCAGCAGAATGTTGTCTGCATGTTGTTCTGGTTGTTTTCGTTGTTGTTGTTGCTGTTTTTCCCTTTTTTTATACTCCCAGTTCTGTCTGAGTGTCTGTCTGCCTGTCTGTCCGTCCGTGGTCAAAATGTGTTTCACTCGCTCCAGACAAAACTACTGGGCCGATCTTTCTGAACATTTGTAGGTATGTTCATTATGGGTCACGGTTGATGCCCGATGTTTTATTTTACCGTTATAGCCGTTACTAACGGCTATAACGGCCCATAACGGTTTTTCTTCTTTATGGAATATCTCAGAAAGTACTTGGCCGATCTTTCTGAAAAATTGTAGGTATGTTCATTATGGGTCACAGATGATGGCCGATGCTTACCAGAATAGCCGTTTTTCCTCTTTATGGAATATCTCACGCGTATTCCTGATAAACTGGGAGTACGTTTATATGCTTTGCATCTTGTTTCCTGTTCCATCTTCTGTGCCACCTCAGTGACACTGCACCCACGCCGCTTATTCCCATCCTGGTTGTTTCTGTTTACTCCGCAGAATATTGTCTGGGTGTTGTTCTGGTAGAGTTGTTGTTGTCGTTGTTGTTTGTTTGTTTGTTTTCCAGTTCAAGTCAGGGTAGTTCTTATATACTTAGGTAGCCAGCCTCCTATTCATAGCTGTGATCATAGAGTAAAACTTTCCGGCAGTTCGTGAGGTAAATGTAAAACGACTGTTAGACAAACGGTTACAGGCAATAAGGCAAACGTTACAGTCATATCAGGCAAACGTCACAGTCATGCTAGGCGAACGTTACAGGCATGTTAGGCAGACGTTACAGGCATGTTAGGCAAACGTCACAGTCATGTTAGGCAAACGTCACAGTCATGTTAGGCAAACGTTACAGGCAAGGATGGTTCTGTGACCGTAGGGCAAGGTATATTCTGCGAAAACTTGTGGTAAATCTGGAATGAGAGAAACAGGCATAGGAAAGGGGAGGCGATAGTAAGGGGAGAGGGTGAATGGGAGAGGGAAGAAGAAGAAGAAGAAGAAGAAGAAGAAGAAGAAGAAGAAGAGAGAAGAAGAAGAAGAAGAAGAAGAAGAAGAAGAAGAAGAAGAAGAAGAAGAGGAAGAAGAAGAAGAAGAAGAAGAAGAAGAAGAAGAAGAAGAAGAAGAAGAAGAAGAAGGAGAAGAAGAAGAAGAAGAAGAAGAAGAAGAAGAAGAAGAAGAAGAAGAAGAAAGCAACATCAACGAGAA
>JAMYXO010004492.1:0-2500 GCA_033310375.1 Conus canariensis | reverse complement strand
CTTGAACTCTAAATATCTAGTGAGCAAGATACCGAGAGAAAGCAACGACAGATTGTTTTCACCCCTCCCTAACCAAAACCAGACACCCCGGACATTTTTTTTAAATTGTTGTTTCTCTTTTCGCTGTGCAGACAGCAAGACGCGGGAGACGGGGAGGATCGCTCTGATGAGCGGCAGGACGGGCAAGGTGCTGCGCTGGATGGTGGTGCCAGAGGGCAAGGAGAGCTACTACTCCCCCCAGATTTTACCAGCAGGAGGACGGAACTCAGGTGGTGCTGTTTGGCACTGGGGGCGAAACTCATGGGGGGTCTTTGTGGGTCATCACCCTGGATCACTTGAAGGAGGGCAGGATTGACATGGTAAGTGAAACTGACTATGGGAGAGGATTGACATAGTGGATGAAAAAGACCACACGGCTGAATTGAACTGATGGACGAAGTTATCTGGTTTAAACAAATTTATTTTCCACTTTACAATCACGTAGCTTTACAAAAAATGTGAAAATTTGAACATCAACAACTAATGCTTATAGTGTGTTCAAATGTTTGTAATTACACATATGACAAGGAAATGACAGGATACTATTAACGTTACTATGCTAAACAAAAGACGGAAAAAAAACATACCACACGTATACAAAATTTAAATATATACATGTACATAAACATACTTCACACATACACATATACATAAACACAAACATGTACAAAATCGAGGAAAAATTAGAAAAGATAGTAGTAAGCAAAGAGTAAACACTAAAAACTATAAAGTGCATTATATGAAGCGTTTTAGGAGAGAGAGAGAGAGAGAGAGAGAGAGAGAGAGAGAACAGAGAGACAGAGAGACAGAGAGACAGAGAGAGACAGAGAGAGACAGAGAGAGAGAATGTGTTCTGCTCTAAGAGTTCATTATCATAAACATATGAATCTTTACTGCATGCGAAGTTTTACAACATGTTCTTCAAAAACGTTTAGATTGTTTGATAAAACGATGAACAGTTTTGAATATAGCTTCGCTGTCCTCACGTCGGAGGGATTGCTTACCACGGAGAAGAATACCAACTTCGAGCAGATTGGGTGCAAGGGTGGAAATCGTGTCTTTCCTAGTGTTAATGTAATTTGGACAATATAATAGAAAGTGTTCGGCAGGGTAAAGTTATCTGCTGGGGATGGATTGTATAATGCATATGGAAAAAGATCATAGGAGAGGGCTGAAATGCCTTATCAACTAGACCACAGGTAATGGCTGACATGGCCTGTAAAACAGACCAAATGTGAAGGCTGACACTTTGGATAAAAAAAAAAAAAAATGTCGGGTGTCATTGACATGGTTTGAGAAATACACCACAAGAGAGGAGTATCATTCTCAGTGGAAAAGACTGTAGGACAACATTGACGTCATAGGTGAAATAGAACATAGCTGAAGATTACTTTGCTAGTGAAAAAGACCATGGGTTAGGATTGACAGGGTGGAGTGAAGTGGAGTAGAGGACAAGGATGGCTAGCCAGTAGAGCAGGACTGATAGAATAGGTGAGCTAGGCTATAGAGGACGTTTGGCATAATGTGTGAGAAGAGATCAAAGTGAAGGATTAGAATGGCTCGTGAAACGGACCATTTGAGACGGTTGATGATGAAAAAAGACCATAGAGAACAAAAACTGACATGATAAAGGAAATAGACCATAAGCGAAAGAAGAACTAGTTGGATGAAAAAGATCATAGAGCAGGACTGACACGGAAAGTGAAACAGATCATAGGAGAAGGTTGACGTGGTAGATGAAAAAGACCATAGTGCTAACTGGACATGGTCTGTGATTAAAGCATAGGGCAGAAGGAAACAGTAGGTGAAAACGGATCATAAGGCCTGACTGAACTGGTAGACTTCCGGCAGGACTGACATGTAGACTATAGACATGGTAAATGAAACAAAACATAAGGCGGGTGAACACTGCACTGAAATGGACCATAGATTATTGTGATCGATAGGTCAGGCAAAATGGTCCATAGGGGATGAAAAAATGGGTCCCAGGGATAAAATAAGATAAGATAATGTTGCTTATAGCCCAGCCGACCACAAAGGGCCACATCAGGGCTGTCACCACGTTAAAATCAACTCACAAATCATTCATTCACACAATTCTTTAAAATACATCTTCGAAAAAACCATCCGAAAGTTTGTTAAAAAAAAAAACAAAACTTTTCACTGTAAAATCTCAGATCCGATGAAAAATGTTAAACTCTTTCAAGAACCAAAGATCGCGTCAGGCGGAACATCTCTGAACAAGGTTTTCATGGGAAACTGCTGTAAAATGCTTGTGTCTCACATCATGCAAGGAATGACTGACATTAGTAGGTGAAATGGACCAAAAAAAGCACCAATATGAGGCAGATAGGGGCACAGAGGAAATACTGACACAGTAAGCGAAAGAACCTTTTAAAGAGAGAACACACAACAGAGATGAACCAGTGATATGAACAACTAGACAGTCACCACCTTAAAA
>JAMYXO010004491.1:0-17375 GCA_033310375.1 Conus canariensis | reverse complement strand
CTAAAAAATGCCAGGAGGCAAAGACTTAATGACTCCAAAAGGGCGTGTTTGGGTCTTTGGAGCCAAGCACAGACCAAGTCTAGCAATTGGCCCAATCTACAGGCTTTGACGCCAGAAAAAATTTCTAGCCAATTTAGAAGATGCTTTTTAACTTCTGTTGATTTGCCTTCCAGCATACAAAGGTACTAAAAACGCTTTCCAATGTAGGTCAAAGGGTTTTTTGATTGTTGTGGGCATGGTTTTTACATGCTGCCCTTTTAAACCCTTGATAGATTGGCATGATACAGAATTATAATAATGAAATTCTCATAGCTGGAGACGATCAAAACTTAGGACACAATCAAGGCTTAAACACAAGGCCAGCGCCAGCCATTTTTAAAAAAGTATCTAGCCCAGAACCTGCAGAAAGCGACCCACCGCCACCAGTTATAAGCAGCCCACAGCCAGAAAGCAGTCCACCGCCTGTTGATGTACCTCACCCCGACAGACACACTAGCGAAAAGACGGCCCTTGTTGTGTTTTTAACTTTTACTGGACTGGTCATACTTTATTTTACTAAAAATTAAACCGGCAGCCAGCACCCCCAAAGTCCACAGATGGTTAGCCATATAACCAACCACTTTGCCTATTGTAGACAAAACCCAACTAACAACACCGCCTATTATGCCAGGCAGTGCACCAAGCGCTTTGGCAGCTAACTTCTTTAATAAGTTTGCCAGATGGTGCAATTGTTTTCTAATCCAACTTTTACCAGGCTGAGGCGTTGGAGGCGCTACTGGCCCTGTTGGCGCACTGCCGGTTAATGCATAAACCAGCGTAGAGATAGCAAACCCAACAGCCGTCAATATACTAACTATTGTAATCCCCTGCTCTCTGAACAGAGTCCTTATTCTTTCTGCTAGCGTAGTATTTTCATAAATCATTTTGTTTATAGTTTCTCTGATTCTGCTTATTTGGGTTGCTATTTTTTCTCTGTTAATATACAACGCTGCTAACACGTTTGCCTTTTCTTTCATTAAATCCTGTATTTTCGCCTGTATTCTAGCCTTTTCTTCTTGTCCTAAATTGTTATCATCTGCATCAGCCAGCTTATTTTTTTCTTCGTCTATCTCTCTCTTTATCTCATTAAATTTTGCCAAGTTGTTTTTTAGTTCTTCATTCGTAGTTGTTAAAGCAGACTTAATATTCAAGAGTTCACGCAGAGCAGTTCTAATATCCCTGAGTTCACTCGTAGACAATGGAGGATCAACAATTGTTTTTAAAGCTGTTTCTTCTTCAGGACTCAGCTCACCTTCTCTTTGCCTAGGCGAACCGCCAATTGGCCCCTCAATAAAACTCGTCTCATCAATAAAACTCGCCTCAAATTCTGTTATTGCTTTATCTGTTTTTTGACCTACCTCTGGAATAGTGGCGATTTCTATTTCAGATCGTGTTGGCAACAACCGCTCCATTTTATGTAAAAGTCTAACAGCATCAGACCTTAGATTTGTAATGTTTAATCGTTCTGCATCAGCAGCAGGGAGGTCTCGTCTAATTGTACTTAGACTTAAAAACTTGGTCGCGTTTGGCTTTGTAGTAACTCTTACGCGGCCTCCTTCACTAGTCCTAATATACAAATGGCCGCCATCTTCTTCAAAATCGTTAAGATCAAGTATTTCTGGCAGCTCCCGTTCTATACTTTTATAGAATGATTCAATTCGTCGTTGCAATAGTTCGTGACACTGTCTAGGGAGTGAAGAGCCTACTCCTAAAAGTTCTTGACGAGCACTAAGGAGTGAAGAACCTACATCTTGAGGTTGTCTAGGGAGTAAAGGACGTGCTTCTGCCCCCTCAAGTTCATCTTGTATTGAACGACCTGGTTCTATTTCATGTTCTTCTTCAATAGGACTAATCGCGTCAAAATCTTCATCAGCCATATTTATATATTTATTATTTTTGTTTTATAAAAAATGAACCCATACGGCTGCGACCTTGATCCATTCAGAAAAGCGAAGGAGCCCCATGGCATAAAAGGCATAAGACAGACTGTGCGGGTTGTAAATAATCCATCAACAATTGAGCCAAATGAAATGTTAACAGTAAGATTTAGTGACCTTGGACCTGACGATGTTATAATGCCAGGCACTGCCAGGCTGTCATTCAAAATAGATATTGAGTCGACGGATCCTAATGCTACTGTCGTTGCTAACCTGGGCAGGGCCATCATTAAAAATATGGTAATTAAACTGGAAGGTAGAGAAGTCTTCTCACTGAGTAGCGCAGACATTTTTAATCTCTATTCTGATCTGTGGCTACCCAGAACAGAAAGGAAAGACAAAATCTTTCAGGGAATCCAGAGCCCAAACGGTCTTAAGCACAGGCTTAATGCTGCAGATGCAAAGGAAGACGAGGGAGACCAGGCAATAGCGCGAGCATTTAAGAACAGATTTTGCATCCCTCTAGATTTTGAACTGTTAAAAACCCATCAGCCATATTACCAAGGCGCACTAAGAGACAAACTTACTTACGAACTGACATTCAATGACAGCGGGTCTGTTATTTTATCAGATGATCCTCAAGCCAAGTACACTGTTAGTAACATCTCTCTTAATTTTGATGTTGTTACTAACCCCGAACTGGCTAGAATAATCTTAAACCAGTATAAAAGTAGGGCGGTTGTTTACTTTGAAAGAGTTTTACACCACAGTCTAGCGATTAAAAACAAGCAAGACGCCGTCTGGGAAATAGCTATAAGCAATTCTTTAAGGTCCCTAAAGGGGGTTCTCTTGCTATTTACTAAACCCTCAGCTCCTTTTCAGAGAGAATCTGAGGTGTTTTTACAACCCAAAAATTGAGCAGTTGTCTTGCACAGTAGATGGCAAGCCTTTTCAGCTGTATTCGGCCGGACTTTTACCCGACCAACACTTTGATGAAATAAGAAAATTGTTTGCTGGAGGCAGACAGACAAGCCCCACAGCCGATCATGTGTGTAAAAAACTTCACCTTCACGATGTAAGACTCGAAGATTATCTAACAGACAAATATGGACTATGGTTGGATTTTAGATCCACATATGACAACAGACTGCACGGGAGCGGAAGAAGGGTAGGGTCAGATGGTATACTCATACAGATTAATAAGGAAGAGGAGGAGAATGGTCAGATACAAATGCACGTTTTTGTGGTTTATGACGCCCAGCTGAACATTGAAGAAAATAGACTGAAAGAAATAGCCTATTAAAAACAGATGGATAGTTTGAACTTTTTGCCCAAAGACCCGCACTGTTCGCTTATTTGTGGGATTACTGGGTGTGGGAAAACTGTCTTCGTGCTTGATTTGTTACAAACAATCTACAGATTTCATTACGAGTACATTGTTATATTCTGCACAACCATTAAGCACAACAAGTCTTACAAAGAAAGGCAGTTTGTTTGGACAGACGAGAATATATTTTTAGTTGATCCTACTGACAAGCTAAGCGACTGTTTAGAACATTACTATAGGCTATTTGAGGGAACTGAAACGCTGTTTATTATTGATGACTGTTCAGCCGAACAAGACATTGTTAAAAAAAGAAGGACTCTGTCTAAGCTAGCCTTTAGCGGAAGACACGCATTAGTTTCTGTTTGGCTCTTAACTCAAAAATACAATGCTGTCTTAAAAGACTTTAGATCGCAGTTAAAATCAGTCATCTTATTCTATACTAAGGACCGGGACAGTTTTGAAGAATGTTTAAGTGAAAACTATATAATCAGGGACAAGGATGAACTAAAAAAAATAAAAGAGCAGTTAGAAAAATCTAAGCACGCTAAACTATGCTTACGGGACTGACCCGCCAGTTCAATACGTTTGTTTATAACAAATTGTTTATAAGAAATTGTTTATTATAGATTGCTTATTATAGATTGATTATTACAGATTATTTATTACAGATTGTTTATTATAGATTGCTCATTATAGATTGTTTATAATAAATTGTTTATAATAAAAAGAATGTCTAGGGGACCAGAATAAAAAGCAGAGTTAGCTCCAAAAATGCGTTTGCAAAAGGAGCTAAAAGTTTCTAGCAAAAATACAACTGACTTTGTTTCAAAATGGGAGTGGCGGGGAAATTTGTTTATGGATTTAAAACCCCAAACTTATGGGTTTAAAAAACAAATAGAAATTGAAGAAAAAAAACCCGACAGAAATTTCTACCCTGGCAAGAGAAAAGAAAACCGGGGGGGGCAACGTTTTTGGGCCCAAACACGAATACAAACCATAAACGAAGAATCCCCGGGGGCGTTGCTTCCTGACTTTTTCTGGTTTTAAAAGTTTGAACTACGAAGCCCCCCATGTATCCCTTTGGATAAAAAAAAAAATTTTTAGAAAAGTTTTGGGAAAAAGGGAAACGTTTTTGGGCTAGCCTAGTCCCGGGAACACAAAAAAAAAGCGATTAAAATTAACCAGGCGGGGGCTTGTATATTTCTGCGGGGAAAAAAGGTAAAGGTAAGGGGGAGGGGGCAAACCCCGTCGGCAACAAAATTTAAAAAATTAAATTTTTCGGGGTTGAAAAAGGGAAGTGTTTTTGGTAAAAATTATTCCAAAGGGGGCTTGAACCATTTGGGGGGGGGGAAAGGGGGGGGCTGCTTTCCGGGGAGGATGTTTTTTTTTAAATTTTTCCGGGGGGGAAAATTGGGGGGGGGGCAAAATTAAAAAGGGGGCGGGGTTATATGAAATTAAAAAAGGGGGGGTTGAGGGAAATAAACACGGGGGTTTGGGGATTTTAATACTTTTTAATTTATGGGAGGCAATCCTAACGGCTTTGGTTTTTTTTAAAAAGGGGGGGGAGGGTTGGGGGGTTTTTTGGGTTTCCCTTGTTTTTGTGGGTTTGCAAAAGGAGGGTTTTCCTTAAAAAAATTGGGTTAATGGTTATTTTTTGGGGAAAAAAATTCATCTTTTTGGGGGGGATGGAAATTTTTAAAAAGGTTAGGCTTTTGTAATTCAAAAACCGTCTTTTTAAAATTTCGGGAAAAAGGTTGGGGGAAACCCGGGTTTTGTTTTGGGGGAGGTTTTTCACTCTTTTAAAAATTTAAACCCCCGGCCATCATCTGTCATCGACCCGGATGGATTTTGGGGCCGGCGTTTTTGGGTTAAGTTACGGGGAAATGGCGCGCCGCCTTTTTAGTTTTTGGGGAAGCTTTGTTTTTGGGGTTTAGGGTGCTTGGCCCTATGATTTGGGGGAAGGTGAGTTTTTAATTTTTTGGGAAAAAAATTTAACCCCTAAAACCTCCAATGCCTTGGGGGGCCCCAATTCCCCTTACGCAAATTTTGGGGGATTTGGGGGGAAAAATTGCAAAAGAATTTGATGGGGAAAACTTGGTTAAAATTTTTTGGGGGCTCTTAGGGCTGAGGGTGAGGAATTCCCCAAGGCGCCCAAAAACTGATTCCTTAAATTTGGAGTGGGGAAATTTTTAAAAAATAAACCGGGCCCCGAAAAGGCCAAAATCTTCAAAGAACTTGAAAAGAATTTTTTTAAAAAATTTTTTCCCTTCCTTGATTATAAAAATGATGGGAATTTTAAATTTTTCTAAGTTTTTTTAAAAAAAGGGTTCTTAAGTTAAAAAATTTTTTTTTTTTTTTTTTTTTTTTTCCTTTTGGGGTTTTTTGTTGTTTTTTTGGGGGGGGGGGGGGGGGGCAAAAATTTTTGAAGGATAAAAACCGTTTTCATTTAAAGGGACTAATTTTTTAAATTTTGTGAGCCAAATTATGGGGGGTTAGGGGGTGAAAGGAGTCTTTTCTTTAAAAATTTTTCTTCCCCGGGGTTGGGGGGGGGTTTGGGCCAATAACTTATTCTTTTTCAGTCCCCCTTTTCCGCCACGATGAGTGGGGTTTGGTTTTTTGGACCTCGCCCCTCGGGCCATTTTCCATGGGGAGGGGGGAAATTTTCTCACTTTTGGGGTCCCAAAAGGTAAATTGGGGGCTTTTAAAATTACCGGTTTCGGGAAGGGTTTGGGGGTTGGGGGCCGGCAATTTTTTTTCTAAAATTTAACCCCCTTTTTCCAAAAAACCATTGCTATGGGCACCCGGGCCGGTTTTTATAATTTAATAAAATTTGGGTTTAAACGGTTTTAACCGGTGACGTGTAAAAAAACCCCTGTCCCAATCCCCCCTTTAACCCCCCCCCCCCCCTTTCCCCCCCCCGTGCCCCCAAAAAAAAACAAAAAAAAGGAAACCCCCCCAGCCCCCCCCCCCCCGCCCCGGGGGCCGGGGGAATTTTATTAGGGGGAAAAAGTTTTTAAAATTTTTAGGCCTGGGTTTTGGGGGGAGGGTTTTTTTGGGCCCTCCCCCCCAACCCCAAAAGGAAACTTGGTTTTTTTTTTTTCTCCCCAAACCCTTTTTAATAAAACCCTTTAAAAAAAAATTTTTCCCTTCCAAACTTTTTTCCCCCACCCATAAACCCTGAATAAAACCTTTGGTTATTTTTAAAAGGGACCCCATGTATATTTTTGGCGGGAAAAAGGGCCACAGCCCAGCAGTTGAGCTTTTATCCGTTAAAGGCTCAGCATCTTTATACCTTGAAGCCATGTCAACAACAGTCAGGGCATACTTAAACTTTTTTCTTCTAACTTTGTCATGTGGAAGGTACAACAAGTCCATCTGGTGGGTGTCATTAGGAACTGAGTTAACAAATCGAGGTCTTATTATTCTTTTTGGGGCAGGCAGATATATTTGCCAGATCGCTTGTTTTGAAAGCCAGTCTTTCGCTTCTGATTCAGACACCCTAGCAGCTTTACTCAGTTTATCAATAGCAGCCTTTCCTTTCCAATACCCTCCAGGAGAATAATATATTTTGTACTTCGTATCGTCCATAAGAAGGGGCTGTTTTTATTACATTTTTAACTATGTTTTAGATTGAATATGCAAGAAGAAAGATTGCTCCCATAGCACCTATAATAAAGCCTATTTCTACCATTTTCTGATCCTCAGATGGTTCATAAAAGTCAGACAGTTCTGGTGGTGCCGATGTTAGAAACTTCTTTCCTGTCACTATGTAATATTCATTCATTGCATCATCAACGTCTGTAAATGTGTGCTCCGCATGTCCCTGTTCTCTTAACTTTTTATTAATAAAGTCTAAGTGAGCAATTCTCCTTTTCTCGTAAGCGTCTCTTGCCTTAGCTAAATCTTCCATTGCCTTGTTATGGCGTTCTCTTTCTTCATCAGACCGCAATTTACTAAACATATAATTGCTGCCAGAGAAAGCCAATGCATTAACAATAGCCCCGCCCACCATCAGAACTATTCCAGACATCTTTTTTATAAATGAATGAATCTTTTTTTTTTTTATAAATCAATCTGCCTAAATGCATTAATCTTTTTATGCATTGATGTTTTCTGGGATAATCCCCTGTGCAACAAGAAAGTCTTTTGAGGCAATCCCCGCCGTTATTACAGCTATAACCTTAACAACATCCTCAATGTCTAACCTTCCTAGATCAGCTGGCCTCATTTTAAACATGTTTTTTGCTAACATGCTATATCCTATACTAAGGCCGCCGATTACAGCAGAGTGGTAAATCGTATTAATAATCTTTTTTTCGCTCATGTTTTTTATTAACTAAAAAAATAATTAAAATAATCATAATATGAAAGACTGCCTATGTGCTTTTTAATCAGATAATCTTTTGTTGCTAGAGCTAAAAATAAGGTTGTAACTAGTTTCGGCGAATCTTCTATCTTTCCTATGTTGGGTGGTTTTATTCTTAACAAACATTTTGCTAGGGTTGAGTAAACTATAACGCCAACAATAGGCACTGCATAATTAACCAGCGTTAAACTCATGGCTTTATTTTTTTATTGCTTTTAAAAAGGGCTTTAAAAAATGGCGGCCAAACACAGCGAATCTGATCTAATGATTTTAGTAGAAAATTGTAATGAACTATTTGACAAAGCGGTGAAAGTGTTAGACACTTGGCTTGAGAATGATGTAAACATTTTAATCAAAAATCATAGTGAACTATCTAACGAAGCAATCAAAGAGTTAAGCATTGGCTGTAGTGATTCAAAAAAAGCTAAAGCATTGGCAGTCGTTCGTGTAAAATTGAGGTGTCTTGAAGTATTGCAACGCTTGGGTGAAGAATAAAAACGCGTTTACTTACTTTTACTTACTTTATTTTTTTTTTTAATTTACGTAAAATATTGTGAGTTAAAAAATGAACCCCACAAGTGAGTCCGAGTTTGAAATACTACCTTCCAACAGTACGTTGTTGGGTAGTAACAAATCATTAGGCAATATGTTCATTGAATTAGACATGGACATCATTAACCCCACAAACGTTCAAAAAAGCGTAACGCATGCTATTTCTAAAATCCCAGAGTCTCTTCAAATTAACCCGCCAGCAAAAGTGTTGTTGGCCATTCTGATTAAATATATAACCCCCGATGATAGTAGTATGCAAGTCTGGGTTTCAACTAGACAGAAAGAAGTAATCAGCTATTACGACTTTAAACCTGGCTGGGCTGATTACATGCTTACACAGTTTAACCATGCAAGTGAAGAAGCAAAGTTACGCGGCTCTGGCTGGTCTGAAGGAACAGTCCTCGAAATCAAATTAAGACAAGCCAAATACTCTCTCATAGTCGGCAATTCTTACATCCCTCTCCCGAGAGAGTTAGTTCTTAAACGAGCAGCCTTAAACATACATAATTCAGATAACTTGTGTTTCGTGTGGAGTGTTTTGGCACACTTACATCCTGTTAAAAAGAATGCAGAGAGAGTTTCTAATTATAGGCAGTATAAAGATAGCCTGAACTTAAATAACATAGCCTTTCCAGTGAGTATAGAAAGTATCGACCAGTTTGAAGAGCAAAACAAACCAATAACCGTGAGCGTATACACATGGTCTGTAGCAGACAATCTAGTCCCTCTAAGGATCTCTCCCAATGCTCCCACCTTAGGCGAATCACTTGAGAATCATGTAGACTTGATTCTGTTTACAGACGGTTCCAAGAGCCACTATGTATTAATTAGAACAATGAGCAGACTTCTGGCGTATACTACAAAGGATCCTGCTAAACAGGGGCTTTGTAGAAGGTGTTTAGTCAGGATCCCAACTGTAGAGGCCGCCGTCAGTCATAAAAAACATTGTAAAAGTTTTGTAGACTGTAAAACCGAACTTATTGCGCCCAAACCAGGGTCTAAAGTTAGTTTTAAGAATGTGCGCAAGATGCAGATGAGCCCATACGTAGTTTATGCTGACTTTGAAGCAATCTTGCCACAGTACTACGGTCCTCAAGAACGGACACAACAAAAAACAGCCTTATTGTCCCGCCATCAGATCTGTTCTTATGCTTTTGTCGTTGTTAGGTCAGACGGTGGACACACACAACCAGAGATTTACAGAGGTCCCGACGCAGCTGGCCGATTTTTGGAGCAGATGAAGCACCTTTGCAATCAATTCTCTAATCAGCTGAACCTTTCAGGCATTAAGATGACTCCTGAAGACCGAAGGCGCTACAAATCAGCTACCCACTGCTGGATATGCAACAGAGAATTATCAGGCGATGCTGTAAGGGACCATGATCACATTACTGGCAAATTCAGAGGGGCAGCGCATAATAGCTGTAATCTTCAACTTAAGGTTGATCCCAAGACATGGAAACTGCCAATCTTCTTTCATAACTTACGGGGCTACGATTCTCACTTTATCATGCAAGCAATAACTTCTGAATGTAAGAGGGTTAGCTGTATTGCACAGTCATCAGAAAAGTACATGACCTTTACTATTGACTGTTTATCCTTCTATGACTCTGCCCAGCACCTGATGGGGAGTCTGGATAAACTAGCAGAATCTCTGCAAGACTATCCAATCACCAAACAATATTTCGACCCATCTTTAGTCCGTAAAGGCGTCTATCCCTATGAATACATGGACTCGTGGGAGAGGTTTGACGAGCCAGCGCTGCCAGCAAAGGAAGACTTTTACAGCCGTCTTAGAAGAAAGGACATATCTGACGCCGACTGTGAATACGCACAGAAAGCCTGGACAGAATTACGCTGTCGAACGATGGGCGATTATCACGATCAATATTTATTGGCCGACGTGTGTTTATTGACAGACGTCTTTCAGAATTACAGAGCTACTTGCATGAAACATTACGGCCTGGATTCGTCACAGTACATCTCTGCCCCGGGGTTGTCTTGGGACGCATTCTTGAAGTCTACAAACATTGAGATTGACTTAATCTCGGATCTGGATACACTTCAGATGATTGAAGATGGGCTGAGGGGAGGCATTAGCATGGCCTGTCATCCTTACCGCAGAGCCAACAACAAGTACTTAGACGATTATGATCCAACTAAACCATCCAACTATCTAATGTACTTAGACGCCAACAATCTGTATGGGTGGGCCATGAGCCAGGCACTGCCATTAAGAAACTTTAAAATGATAAACGGACCCCATGAGGTTACTGCCGTGTTGAGTATGCTATCACAGCTTACACCCGATAATCCAATAGGATTAATCTTAGAAGTAGACTTAGATTATCCCGCAGAGTTGCATGACCTTCATAATGATTTCCCCTTAGCCGCAGAAACATTAAAGATGAGTCCCACCGAACCGCCCAAGCTCGTGCCTAACCTCTTTAACAAAACTAAATATGTCTGTCATTACCGGCTGTTACAATTTTACCTAAGACATGGGCTGAAACTAAGAGCTGTTCACAGAATAATTACTTTTGACCAAGAGCCTTTCATGAGACCATACATCACGAAGAACACTGATCTTAAGACTGCGGCCACGGATGCTTCAGAAAAAGACTTTTTTAAGTTGATGAACAACAGCTGTTTTGGCAAGACGATGGAGAACGTACACAATCGTAAAGATGTAAGATTAGTTACAAACGAAAAACAAGCAATTAAGCTGGTCTCTAAGCCTAACTACCAAGACTTTAGAAGATTTGGCGACAGCCTGGTTGGCATTATGATGAAGAAACAGAATGTGAAGTTAGACAGGCCGGTGTTTATCGGCTTTGCCGTGCTAGAGTTGTCAAAGTTATTAATGCTTGAATTTCTATACGACTACTTTAAACCGCTGTACCCAGAATCAAATGTCCTTTACACAGACACTGATAGTTTTATTCTGGACATCCCAACTGAAGACTTTTACAAAGACATGGAAATAGAGGTGGCTAAAGGAGCTGATGGGTGGTACGACACATGCGACTATCCAAAAGATTCGCCTTTACATTCAACCGTATACAAGAAAGTGATTGGAAAGATGAAGGATGAATTTAATGGGACGGTTATACAAGAATATGTTGGTCTGCGGTCGAAGATGTATAGCGTTGCTACCCAGACTTCTGTAACAAAGAAAGCTAAGGGCATAGATAAAGAAGTTGTAAAAAAAGAAATAAGTCACAACAACTACAAGCAGGCTCTCTTTGAACGCGAAGTATTTTATCACACAAATGTTAATCTGCGCTCTACTCTTCATCAAGTAAACACAACTGCTGTTAATAAGAAGTCACTAGACTCTAACAATAGCAAGCGAACTTCCGTTAGCCCCGAGTTTTCATACGCTATAGGCCCCCGGAGAACTGACTTGTCCGACTTAACTTAAGATCTTAACTAGTACTTAACTTAAGATCTTAACTAGTACTTAACTTAAGATCTTAACTAGTACTTAACTAGTACTTAACTTAAGATCTTAACTAGTACTTAACTTAAGATCTTAACTAGTACTTAACATGACTTGCACTTAACTTGCACTTAACTTGCGCTTTACTTGCACTTAACTTGTTATAACTGACTTAACCAGTACTTAGCTTGTACTTAACCAGTACTTAACAACACATTAAAAAACTAATTTATTAAAAATGGGTCTACAGCAGGAGGTTGTACTTTTTTTGCAGAAGTTGGTTCTTTTACTGTTTTTGTGGGGGTTTGTAACTTTGTTGCTAAGTATGGCTTTAGGCGCTTGTATGCTAAAAGCCCTCCACCAACAACAATACTCCCAAGCACATAATAATACATCTTATAGTTTGATTGTGTTGTTGTTGGTGGCGGTGCTGGTGCTGGTGCAGATGTTGTATTACTATCTAATAATTTTTGTTTTGCTGCTTGGTTTGCTTTTTGCAGTCTGTTCCATTCAGCTAGTTTACGACCGGCCTCAACACGACCAGAATTTTTAGCTTTAGTAACACTACTCACCTGCGGGACACTCAGTTGTGGATTCACTTGTGGGGCACTCGCCTGTAAATCCACTTGTGGAGAATTCACTTGTGGGGCACTCGCCTGTAAATTCACTTGTGGGGCATTCTGCTCCTGTGGAGTCTTCTTCTCCTGCTCGCTCATTTTTTTTAGTCTGATTAAAATTAATATGATTAAAATTAATATGATTGAAAGTAATTAATCCCATGATGAATGGACATAACAACGTCCCAAATCTATAATACATGTCACATGCAAGAGATTCTAGGGACTTGGTTAAAACCGGATATTGTGTTAAGTCATATTTTAAATCTTCTTCTGAATCAATCGGCGCTATCTTGCCTACTAACTTAGCATATAAACTAATTATTGTCTGCCCCACTGATCTAACCATTTTTGATCCTAGCTGTGCTTCGTACCTAGCGTAATACTTCTCAACGTCTAATGTAGACAATTGCTGAATCTGTTCGATACTTAGTTCAACGCCTAAATACTGCCTGGTTTTCCCGCACGCAGCCAGAGAGTATAATCTTTCTTTATGACAGAGGTCTGCTGCCTCCTCACACTTTAATAGCTCGTCGCAATCCATTTTTAAACTCTTTTTAAAAGCAATAAAAAAAATAATTGTAAATTCAGCTGTTATTTATTATTCATAGTCTTTTACTAATCTTAAAAACTGTCCAGGTTTAAAGGTAACAGTTACTCCTTCAGGGTCAGTAGAAGCGGTCAGATTAAAATCTTCAGGAGCTATTTGATCAATTAAAATAGCAAACAACTTTATAACTGGATGGGGCCAAGAATGCGGTAGTTTACTGATGGCGTTCCTTACGCTTTCTCGCATATCTACGCGCTCAAAAAGCTCCGTAATTAATTCTTCAAACTCTTCTCTATCAACTCCCCAGCTCCTTTCCTGCATCTCCCAATCTCTGAATATATTAATAAGCTCTGCAACTATTCCGGGCTTCATTTTTAACTCAGATTAAAAACACCAATTTAAAAATTAAGTAAGTAAGCTGCTGCATAAATCCGGGTAAAAGATTGTATAACAAAATCAATAGCAGCACTTATAGTACATTCTGTAACGCGCTCTGCAATGCACACTGCGGGCGCTGCCAACAACGGCTTTATTGATTGGCAGCGTGTGCGTTGCCTTCCTTGCTAACACAGCAGGGTAAATCGCTGCTCAGCGCGTGGCAGAGCAGATGTCAAGAGTGGTCCTACCAGTTCCACTTGACATTCTCTGACACCTCCCACTTTAGCACGCTTGACACCTTCACCCCAAGTCGCCCCAAGTCACCCCAAGTCACCCCAAATCGCCCCAAATCGCCCCAAGTCACCCTCCATGTCACCCCAAGTCGCCCCAAGCCTTACTAGAAAGTAGTAAGGTCTCACTATCAAACCCGCGGGCGTTAATTGTGTTAGGATGACTAAATCTGTAAACCTTTAGATTTCATGCTATGGAGAGAGAAAGTAAATATCTTTTGTTCTATATCACCCATTTTTTTGTTTTGCACGTAAGCCGCCCATTTTAAAATAAGGATTACGTCAATTTTGGAGGTTTTTGCATGTTAATTTTGATTGTAAAAAAGGTGTTAATTTTGGCAAAAAGTAGCATGAGATGGACGAGATTTGTTTGTGAAAAGGGGGGTTTTCGTGCAAAATAAGATGTGGTGAGGTAGAACAAAGATATTTACTTTCTCTGGACGAGAAACGATCCGTCACAATCGTTATCACTAATGTTATAATTGTTATTTGTGTTGGTGTTATTACTATTATGATGGTTATCACTGCTGTTGTTACCATGATGTTATTTTTAGCAGCAGCAGCAGTAGTAGTAGTAGTAGTAGTAGTAGTAGTACTACTACTACTACTAGTAATAGTAGTAGTATCATTATTGTTATGATGATGATGATGATGATGATGATGATGATGATGATGGTGATGATGATGATGATGATGGTGATGATGATGAATGAATGAATTAATTAAATGATTAATTATTATTATCGTTTTTATTATCATAATTATTAATTGATTAATTATTATTGCCATTGTCATTATCATAATTGCTACTATTATACCTTCATCATCATCATCATCATCATCATCATCACCATCATCATCATCATCATTGCTATTATTATTATTTTTATTATTATTATTATTGTTATTATTATTGTTGTTGTTGTTGTTATTATTACTATTATAACTGTTATCAGTAGTAGTAGTAGTAGTAGTAGTAGTAGTAGTAGTAGTAGTAGTAGTAGTATCTTTATTATTATTATTATTATTATCATTCTTCTTCTTCTTCTTCTTCTTCTTCTTCTTCTTCTTCTTCTTCTTCTTATCAATTTCTCATTACGTGTTGATATGATTTTGCGATTTCAATTTACGACCTTTCCCATTTTACTTTTTTTATATATCGCCACTATCATCATCATCTTATATGATCATGATTATGATTATGATTGTTTGTAGCACTCGGAGTATGTTTCCTGGATTCTATCCTTCTATTGATTCCATGATCCATTTTCTGAACTTACCAGGCTTGTTGAAACCGACGTGGTCATAACACACTCTCGGGTGGTAAGCAATCGCCTGATCATCCCACTGAGGCATCCATCTGTACCTGTAAAACAACATTGTATGTATATATGCATATATATATATATATATATATATATATATATGCATACATACATACATACATATCTGTCTCTAAGTCTCTGTCTGTCTGTCTGTCTGTCTGTCTCTCTCTCTCTCTCTCTCTCTCTCTCTCTCACACACACACACACACACACACACACACACACACACACACACACACACACACACACACACACACACACAAGCATGTGCGCGTAAAAGTATACTTTTCTTGTCTTCTGAAACAGGAAACAATAAGCATAGCCTACTTAAATTGGTATGCTTTGAACAAAAAAAATAAATAAAAAAGGAAATAAAGATATAGCAGACGGCTACATTATGATCTTTTTTTAATGCAGTAGTTTTCCGTTGTTTTGCATGTGATGTCTTCCTAAAACCGAAGAAACAGTCTTTAGGTAATGAGACCACACACACACACACACATACACACACACACACACACACACACACACACACACACACACACACACACACACACACACACACACAGTGCAGACCTCAACGTTTCCTACTGCTGTCAATGAAGGGATTACACATTACACTTTGACGTTCTCTTTTCATCCATATTTCTCCTCTTCCTCCTCCTTCGCCCCACGCCTCTCCCACCCCACCCCCCATCTCCTCCCAGACCTCTACCTCCAAGATCCATGTTAGATCGTTTTTAACGTTCACTGAGGTGTTTGTTTACCTTTCACGTTGTTTCCGTTTTTTCATCCCTTGTTTCCTTGTCTGTTTGTTTGTTTTCACTCTTCCTGTCTGACAACGAACAATAGTTCCAGACACAGAGAGTGGAGAGAAAGGGAATGGAACACGGCTGGCTACCAGTCAGAGTGCCACACACGGCTGGCTACCAGTCAGAGTGCCACACACGGCTGGCTACCAGTCAGAGTGCCACACACGGCTGGCTACCAGTCAGAGTGCCACACACGGCTGGCTACCAGTCAGAATGCCACACACGTACGCTAGACAGGCACTGGTACTTGGCTCTTCCGGTTCAGCTGACAACACTTACAGAATATGCCGCAACTGTGTGCTTATCGTTTCAGCATCATACAAATCCTTCTGAAAAGGACACGAGGAGGGGGGAGGGGGTTGGATGGGCACCCTGTAGTATCGTGGCTGTAACTGGTGAATTGCGGATATATCTGTTTCGATTGTAGACATTTACCCATAAGACAAGGCAGCGAATAGTAAACAGTAAATAACGAACAACAGAGGACAACTCTTCTGCCCATTATAAAATAATTACACACCATACTACAAAGCAATGCTGCTTACGACACCAAATCGCTTAGCAGAAATACGAGAACATATCCCCCAAAATCAGTGTTCTAATCTTGCCCATATAGTTTGTATCTGATACATATAGAACGAGACCAACCGGTGAAAATGACTTAACACAAATTAACATTCCAAACCAGCATGGCTGTATTTGTATGTGTATTAAACAAAGTCAACCAAACACACTGACGGGCGTAACAAGTACAGGTTACTTCAGTTCGATTGGTATGAAAGGAAATCTTCACAGAGGCAGGGAAGAGTAAACAGTAAATAACGAGCAAGTAAGGTAACTCCTCCCCTGTGATGAAATTGTAGTAAGAGTTACTCTTTTACAATTTTAATCTTGTGCTTTTCTGGGTCCAGCTCAAAATCTGAATCGGCCAAGGTACCTGTTGGTGCTTCCCATGGCTTCATTGAAAGGATCCATAGAAAACAGTCATGACAGGAATTTGGATGGAAGTCTGAGAACTTGGACTGGCCGCATCAGATGTCTGTGTATCTGGACATTTGTTGGCCAGCCAGGACCACAATTAATGAGCAGTATCTACCGATCTGGTGATATAAGTGGCCTTTGTGCTTGAACAAAAACTCAGCCTTGCGAGGGGTCTGTTAGCGTTGCACTGGGAAAGCTAGTAACTCAGTGGTCGTTGTTCCATGCGGCTGCTTACACAGGATGCCGCTGCAGTGAATATCTGGTCATGGTCAGACAATGCCACCATTTATGTTTGTAAGCAACTGACATATCTGCGAACTGCCATGCTGCGTGCTTCAATGTTTTACGTTCAGAACTCTTCGGCTTAACTCATACTGGGAAAGAGGGGCTTGTTTGAGCATGTCATAATCATGGACTTTATGGGGCTGGGAAAGAGGGGCTTGTTTGAGCATGTCATAATCATTGACTTTATGCGGCGGTCATTTTGAATACACGTCGTAATGACACTTCAGATAGCAATACCAAAAAAGCACAGAACGTACAACCACACTTGAATATAAAATCAACCTAACGCAATGTTATTGTACATAAGATAACTGTGTACACAACAAACACAAAGTTTTCCTCCTGGACTGGGACTCAGTAAGCTTAAAATGCCTAGATTCTGTTCTGTTGTAAACACAAATGGAACAACCAACAGTAATACAAATCTTGAGTAGCTATGAATTTGGCAATCGCAAACGAGCCCCCATTTTGATTTCACAAGCCGGCAGGTGCTGTCCTCTAGGGGAGGGGAAGAGTCCTCTCTATCAAATTACA
>JAMYXO010004490.1:0-17377 GCA_033310375.1 Conus canariensis | reverse complement strand
CCCACTACCATTACCACCACACCCTCCACACCATACCACTAACACAACAATCACAACTCCACCACCACACCAACAACGCCTCCCTCTCCCCCCTCCATCCCCCCCCCCCCCCCGCCCCCGCCCTCCCTAGGAATCATCGCCTTCTCTCGCTTGGTTGGGTGTTTCCTTCATCGCCAGGGTTCCATGTAGTATAGTTTTTTCTTTCGAAGAACGTTTTTCACAGGGGGTAGAATTTCATAAAGGTTAGGGTCCTCTTCTTTCACAGAGCTAGTGTTCTTTTCTTTCATAGGGGCTTGTGTTCTCTTCTTTCAAAGGGGCTAGTGTTGTGTCCTGTCATGGGGGTTAGCGTCCTCTTTTTTCACAAGGGACTAGTGTTCTCTCCTGTTAAAGGTTTTTGCTTCCTCTTCTTTCACAGAGGCTAGTGTTCTCTTGTTCTCTCCTTTTATCAGGGGTTAGCGTCCTCTTCTGTCACAGGAGCTAGTGTTCTCTCCTCTTCTTTGGGCTAGTGTTCATTCCTTTCATAGGGGTTGGAGACTTCTTTCACAGGAGCTAGTGTTCTCTCCTTTCATAGGGGTTAGCGTCCTCTTCTTTCAGGGGCTAGTGTTATCTCCTTTCATATGGGCTAGAGTCCTCTTTTTTTCAATGGGCTCGGTGTTTTGTCCTTTCATAGATTCAGTGTACTGTTCATTCTTGGTGTGTAGTGTCCCTTCTTTAAGTTTATGCTCTTCTTTTCATATGGATTTATATCCAATCTTGCTTTTTAATGGCCCTTTGTGTTATGTTCTTTCATATGGACTGTTGTCTTTTATTGATGTTTCTGTCATCTTCTTTTCCATGGTCTGTTGTCCTTTCACAGGTAGAATGCCTTTCTTGCATAGAGTTTAATGTCCTCTTTACAAAGGGCCTAGTGTCTTTTTTGTGATGACTTAGTGTGTCTCTTTCTATCGCATTCAGTGTCCTTTTGTCCTCTGTATTGTTCTTAGCTCTAGGGTTTAGTATTACCTTTTCACAGAGTTCTACGTGTTTCTCTTATATAGGGTTCGCTGTACTTTCATGGCTTTTGTTTCCTCTTTCGCACAATTCAGTGCCTTTGAGATTATATGATTGGAAGTATTCTTTCACAGAGTTTAACATATTTTCTTTCTTACAGAATTACGTCGTCGTACGTCGACTTCTCCTTTCCTAGGGTTTAATGCATCCTTTTCATAGGTGTTAATGTCTTCTTTCTTGATGTTTAGTTAGAATTTTCTTCGAAAGTATTTCAACAGTTTTTTTGTGGCAGGACCAAACAGGAAGCAGTGCCAGTCTGCCAGACAACCATCAGGATCACAGACCAGAGAGAAGGTGCCCCACTACTTGTTAAAGTAGTTAATTCGAATGTCGTAATAGTAGCAGAACTGTTACATTTTCATTTTGTTCCCCAATTAAGTAGGTACTTGGAACATCAGTCATACTGTTTCGACAATAAAGATTGTTAAAAGGGTAACGGGTATTTATGACCATCATGGCATTGATCGTTGTCCTTTTTTGTTCTCAGGGGTGTGCATCCCTGCAGTAAAGCACTCAGATTTTTTTTGTCTTAATGGGTTTTTAGAAAGAATGTTTGGAATTTACCACAGATCCCAGCTCTCTCTAGACATTCTTTCGTTTGTGTGGTAGACGAAATTTCTTCGACAAAAATATTGTTTAACTGTCCATGTTTTAAAGCACGATATTCAGATTTCCGCAGAATAATAAAAACATTTTTTTTTATAAGAATGTTTAAAATATTGTTCACATTTCGATGTTAAACTCTGATGGCCCTTTTCTCATAACGTTTGGTTTCCCCTTCACATCTTCGCCTCTGGCGTGTGCCAAAGTTTTAAGAGTTGGTCAGGTCATGGGAAGTGTCAGTGGATAGACATAGTAGCGATCTGCCCGTAGAGGGATTTAAAAAAATGGACGTATTCTTTGTTTTCTCTTTTTTGTTTTGCTCGCTTGTGCTTTCTTTTGCTTGTTGTTTTGTTTTAATTACTGGTGGACCAAAGGTATTTGGAACACTGATTCCATACTTCTCACTACAAAGCCCTTAAAACCACCATACATGTCCACGTATTGGCTTTAACATGCACAGGGATTCACAGATTGGTAGAAAACTCTGTATGTTTCATGACTGAACATTGAGAAATAAGCGAGAGCACTGACAACAACAAAAAAGTTTCTGAACATCTGGAATATGTGCATGAAGACCTGGTACGATCCAGTCTGGCATCTCTGTTAATTTTCGAATTGGTAGTATGATAAGGAGGTCTGTTTTCATCACCTAAAAGGAGCTTGAACTGCACACCAGTTTTCTCCCTGCTAATATGTGTGATCTTGTTTTGAGACTTCTTTTAGTAATTTGATGTGGAGCTTGTTTTCCTAGAAGGGTGGCTGGAGGGGTGTGCATTTAACAGTGGTGTCAGTCTTCGTTAGTTCTGTGAGGTCTTTCAGCGGAGCTGTGAAGAATAACAACAGCGCATCTTTACCTCCAAATCTGAAATTATATGATGAAAAAGAAATTTGAAGCAGCTTATTTGTTTTATCTGAGTCATTGCTGGTGTAAATTACAATGATCAGGGCATTGATTCAGTATGTGAGAGTGTTTGTTAAATGAAAATGTGTATTTATATATGAGCTATACGCATGGATGTATCTGCAGTAATGTTCGTGTGTGTATTCATATGTAAGTGTGTAAGTGTATACCAAACACATAGGTTTGAACGTAGACTTTTTTAGCAAAGCTCAGTTTGGAATGAATGAATATAGACATTCGTGCGTGCACATATAATATACTTGAACGCCCATTGGCTTTAACGTGCACAAGCATACACAAATATGCATCCAAGCACATGCCCGCAGTCACATTTACATGCCCTCACGCACATGGATGTGCATATGGACGCGTGTGTATGCGGACACAACACACGGCAACAGACACACACACACTCACACACACACACACACACACACACACAGACACACACACACACACACACACACTCACACAAGGACACACACACACGACCACACACACACACACACACTCACAACAACACACACACACACACACACAACACACACACACACAACACACACCACACACACACACACCACACAAAACCACACAAACAACATGAAGACAACAGCAAGATTTACTCGGTTCCCATAATACATGGCTGAAACAAAATATAGTCGGATGGAAAAAGCACAAACTGAAAATGTTTCTGAAACTAAGTTAGTTTGATGAATTGAATGAATCAGATTTGTTTGCAGATGGAATAAGATCTTAACTGAAGATACTGATTATGTATTGACAGGGGCAAGGCACTGCTACATCAACGGGGCACGGACAACGGAGTCCAGGTCACGTGAAGGAACTGGGTGAATGCGGCCAACCACAAAAAAATGGGGAGTATTGTTCTTGATTTTTTGCTTGTTGTTCTCTCTCGTCTTTACACTTCTTCCAGTGTAGCTGTCCCTTTCTTTCATAGTTATGTGTGCTGTCATAGAGTTTAGTGTTTCCTTGTGTAGAGTTGTGTGGTCTTCTTTCCCAGAGTTTAGTATCGCCTTTCCTACAAATGTTGTCTTTTACAGGGGGTATATTTTCTACACTCACAAGTTTGAAATCTCCTTTCTGCGGTACTAGAATCTTCTTTGTTCTCAGATGCTAGTCTTCTTATTCAGGGTTTAGTGTTTTCTTGATTCACAGATGTTTGTGTTCTTTTCTTCAGGAACTAGTGTCCCATATTTTCCACAGCTGATGCTCGTCTTTTTTTTAATTGGGGTGTACCTGTCCTAACTTCTAGTCTTCAGTGATTCTTTCCATGCATTTTCTTTTCCAGGTTTTTGGGTCTTCTTTCTCAGAGTATTATGTCTTCTTCTTTCCTAGGATTAAGTGCCACCTTCTTTCCCAGGGTTCTTTTGTCCTAAGATCACGAGTCTTTTTTCCTGGGTTTAGTGTGTTTTTCTTTTACCAGGCTTTAGTGTTTTGTCCTTTCCCAGGGTCCATGCCTTCTTTCCCAGGCTTTATGCCCACAACGTCCGCAGTACTTAGTGCCTTCTTTATTCCACAGTGTTTAGTCTTTCTTCGTTTTAAGGATTCAGTGCCCTCTTCTTTTCCCCACCACAACACAACCCACCCCCATTACACCCCAACCACAACACAGCACCCCCACCACACCCACACCACACCACAACACATCACTACCACACTTCCACTACACCACAAAACACGACACACACCACACTACAACACACATCACCACACAATAACACACACCACACCACAACACAGTGCACCACACAATGCACCACACACACCACACACACACACACCACACGACTCCACAGTACACACCCACACACCACACATTCCCAACCCCCAACACACCACATCCTCATAAAACACGCCACCCCACCCCACACCACCAAAACATCACATTACACCACACCACACCAAAACACAACACACAACGACACACCACACCATACCAGGGGGTTGGAATAGCTCAGCGGTAGAGACCGGACTCATAATCTCGGTGATCCTGGGGTGGTTGAAATCTCCGCCGGGCCGTTTCGGTACAGGGGATTTTTCACTCGGAGTTGGCATTGGTTCTGACTCCATCTCCATTTCAGTCCTTTGA
Organism: Conus canariensis; assembly: GCA_033310375.1. Classification (NCBI taxonomy): domain Eukaryota; kingdom Metazoa; phylum Mollusca; class Gastropoda; order Neogastropoda; family Conidae; genus Conus; species Conus canariensis. The sequence continues at coordinate 12,713 of JAMYXO010004490.1, read as the reverse complement.
ATGAGACTAAACCGAGGTTCACAAGAGTGGGGACTGTGGTATTTTACACTAAGGCCTGTTTGGCCGTGTGTGTTGAGGTCTGAACTGAAATATGCGTGTCCAACGTTCAGACCTAGGGTGTTTTATTGTCCAGTACTTGGCCCGAGTGCTTGTACCGAGGTCTGTGGGAAGTCTTGAAGAGGCTCTCTGGCAGTGGTCGCTTTCTTTTGATGCGTGAAGAGTGTGGTTTTCATTTTGAAATTGCCACGTTTTGCGCAGATCTGCACATTCTGTTGCCTCACAGTCTGTCATGGATCGGTGGGGGTCTTCTGTAAGCAGGAACCACAGTGTACAGTGCCTTCTTTGACTACATCTCTCTGTGGGATACAGCAGAAGGCGTTCAGAAACTTCGACTCCCAGGTGGCTTGTCACCTTGGATGGTGGGTTGTTAGGACAGGGGGTCTAGTGCAGAATGGTGGCTTTGGTTAGGCTTTAGTAGTTTGGGGGGGGGGGGTGTTAGGGGTTAGAGGGAGGCCCGTTCCAGCGCATCATTTAGCTCCTGGCAAGACTGAAAGTGTGCAGGATGCTGTGGTGTTGAACTTCTGTGTGGATAAGAAATTTTGGCGTTGCGTAGTTGGAAAAATGGTCTGAATGGATCGGACTGGCCTTACCATGAGATCCATTTTGCGGTGGCATCAGCTTGACCGGCTCCTGCGCGTGGGAGTTTATCAGGGTGTAGGGACCCTGGAGGTGTCAGAGCTGTAGTTCATAGAGCAGAGTGCCACTGGCCTTCCTGTGTGACACATGGCTGCTCTGGTTTCTGTGACAGTTGTCTGCGGACCAAAGGTACAGAACGGTGGTACCAGACGAGATACTTCAGGAAAGGCATGCATTTCCTGCAGTGTATCTTGGGATCCCCTGGTACTGTCTGAGTACCCATTGTTTTGCAGAGAACCTGTCTTGGCGGTCATATCAGCATGGAGTTCACACTGGAGGTCCCGTGGAACTGGCTTCAGTATAGGCCTTAACGTCGGTCATGTTTGCTGTCGAGGATATCTAAATTTCGTCCCTGATTCGTGGCTGATTCGCGATTCGTGTTACCAATCGGGTCTCTCTTCCACACGGATCTTTCAACAACGCCACTGCATGCCTTTAGTTCTGTTAGTGACTGGATGTTGTGTTGGATTAGTTAAATAAGTGGGGAGCAGAGGAAGGGTCAGGGGGTACTAAAGAAGCCTGGCTAGAGAAATACGTACATAAATATATATATGTACATATTTGTCTCTGGTGTAACCATTGCCATTCATTCTGCGCATTATTCCCTGTTCTGGTGATTCATCAGTCAGGGTGATGGTTCCCGGGAATCATAGTTGCTGGCTGCCTTCTGTTGTGTTCCATAGATGGATGCAGTTGAAGGAGTTGTTGTGCATCCAGGGACCAGTGTGCAGGGGATGTTTATCTTTTTATGACATGCTTGGGAGCAAGAGAGTTGGAGGTATCTTCTTCTTCCTCGTTCGCCATCCCGTTAGATGAGCAGCCCGGTGTCCTCGACGAAGGCTGCCGTCCGTCGCAGTTTCTCCAGGGTGCCGTATAGCTTGGCTTCCACTGCTGTCGGTGTTGGCCAGTACTTTTTCCTGGATGCTGCATACGTGGTACAGACTTGAAGGATGTGGTCAGTTGTCATTGGTCCCTCACCACAAGGGCACTCTCCACTCTGTCCAGTGCCAAATTTTGTGTACATGTGGTGGAGCAGGCGATTGTGTCCAGTCCTCAGGCGGAAGATCTTGACCTGTTCCGTCGTCCCAGCAAATGGTATGTGTCTTCTGGGTTGTATTTGGGATGCAGGAGGCGCCATTTTATTCCTTGCTGTGCCTTGATGAGTGTCCTAATTTCATCGTATGACACCAGGTTGTTGGCCTGCTCCTTCTGTGCACCGTCTTTTGCCAGAATGTCCGTTTTTTCGTTGCCTCTGATGCTACAGTGTGCTGTTACCCATTGTATCACCACTTTCTCCACTCTGGCACTCAGGGCCACAAGGGCTGAAGTGAGATGGTTCTGTTCTTTGCAGCGGGAGTTCTTGAGGGCTTGGAGCACGGAGAGAGCGTCAGAGAACACCAGCACCTGCCCTGTTGTTCTTTTGGAGTTCTGCAAGACTGTTGTGGCTGCCTCACAGAGGGCTTCTCGCTCAGCTCGGAAGTTGGTGGAGTATTTTCCTGTTGGCATTGCAATTTCTTCATCTCGGTCTTTGTATCGGAGGAAGATTCCAGCTCCACCATCCCTCGTTGCTTCTGTGGCGGAACCATCTGTGAAGAGATGGGTCCAGTCTTCCTGGGGGTACTGGTTGCAGATATACTCCATGGTCAGGGCCTTCCTTTGGGTGTCTGACTGTATTCCTCTCTTCTCCACTCCGGGAATGCTGGTGACGACTGTTGGGAACACCTGCCTCTTCCAAGATGGGTGGGTGACATTTGCCGGGATAGGCTTTGCTTCGTGTTCCATCAAGACTGGGTTTTGTGTTTCAAGGCGTCTTGACTGGTGGATGAAGCTGCCTCTTTTCAACCGGCTCCTGGTGGGTCTGCTCATTCTGTTGGTCATTGGAGTTGGAGGTATGCGTGGATCGGTCATCGGCCAGCTGGGGGTCAGATTGTTCATGTGTATGAGAAAAGTGGTCATTTGAGCAAGAATTGTTTTACTGTTCTTGTTCACGCCCGACATTCCCAGGCCAGCCCAGGCCAAACTGGCTCAGGCTAGGTGGGCAAGGCAAGGCTGACCCTTCCAAACCCAACCCCACCCTAACCTACCCTACCCCATAGCCAGCGCCTAGGCCTAGGCCGGCTTAGGCCAAGCCCAGCTCAGGCCAGATTGACCCCCCAACCCTGACTGACCTTGTCTGACCCTACCCTATCCCAGGCCAAACTGACCCAGGGCACCACCACTCTACCACGACACCACCCCACCACCACACCACACCACCACACCACACCACACCACCACCACTACCACCACAACACCAACACTACAACCACTACCATACCATCTACCACAACCACACCACAACCTCACCACAACCCCTCCACAACCCCAGCACCACCACCCCAGCACCACCACATCACACCACCACCACACCACATCACCACCACATCACACCACACCACACCACACGACCACCTTTCATAAAGGTTAGGGTCCTCTTCTTTCACAGAGCTAGTGTTCTTTTCTTTCATAGGGGCTTGTGTTCTCTCCTTTCATAGGGGTTAGAGTCCTCTTCTTTCACAGGGGCTAGTGTTGTGTCCTGTCATAGGGGTTAGCGTCCTCTTTTTTCCACAAGGGCTAGTGTTCTCTCCTTTTAAAGGTTTTTGCTTCCTCTTCTTTCACAGAGGCTAGTGTTCTCTTGTTCTCTCCTTTTATAGGAGTTAGCGTCCTCTTCTGTCACAGGAGCTAGTGTTCTCTCCTCTTCTTTGGGCTAGTGTTCATTCCTTTCATAGGGGTTGGAGTCTTCTTTCACAGGAGCTAGTGTTCACTCCTTTCATAGGGGTTAGCGTCCTCTTCTTTTGCAGGGGCTAGTGTTATCTCCTTCCATACGGGCTAGCGTCCTCTTTTTTTTGTATGGGCTCGTGTTTTCTCCTTTTATAGATTCAGTGTACTGTTCATTCTTGGTGTGTAGTGTTTAAGTTTATGCTCTTCCTTTCGTATGGATTTTATGTCCAACTGGCTTGTTAATGACCCTTTGTGTTGTGTTCTTTCATATGGACTATTGTCTGTTATTGAGGTTTCTGTCATCTTCTTTTCCATGGTCTGTTGTCCTTTCACAGGTAGAATGCCTTTCTTGCACAGAGTTTAGTGTCCTCTTTACAAAGAGCCTAGTGTCTTTTTTGTGATGACTTAGTGTGTCTCTTTCTATCGCATTCAGTGTCCTTTTGTCCTCTGTATTGTTCTTAGCTCTAGGGTTTAGTATTACCTTTTCACAGAGTTCTACGTGTTTCTCTTATATAGGGTTCGCTGTACTTTCATGGCTTTTGTTTCCTCTTTCGCACAATTCAGTGCCTTTGAGATTATATGATTGGAAGTATTCTTTCACAGAGTTTAACATATTTTCTTTCTTACAGAATTACGTCGTCGTACGTCGACTTCTCCTTTCCTAGGGTTTAATGCATCCTTTTCATAGGTGTTAATGTCTTCTTTCTTGATGTTTAGTTAGAATTTTCTTCGAAAGTATTTCAACACAGTTTTTTTGTGGCAGGACCAAACAGGAAGCAGTGCCAGTCTGCCAGACGACCATCAGGATCACAGACCAGAGAGAAGGTGCCCCACTACTTGTTAAAGTAGTTAATTCGAATGTCGTAATAGTAGCAGAACTGTTACATTTTCATTTTGTTCCCCAATTAAGTAGGTACTTGGAACATCAGTCATACTGTTTCGACAATAAAGATTGTTAAAAGGGTAACGGGTATTTATGACCATCATGGCATTGATCGTTGTCCTTTTTTGTTCTCAGGGGTGTGCATCCCTGCAGTAAAGCACTCAGATTTTTTTTGTCTTAATGGGTTTTTAGAAAGAATGTTTGGAATTTACCACAGATCCCAGCTCTCTCTAGACATTCTTTTGTTTGTGTGGTAGACGAAATTTCTTCGACAAAAATATTGTTTAACTGTCCATGTTTTAAAGCACGATATTCAGATTTCCGCAGAATAATAAAAACTTTCTTTTTTTATAAGAATGTTTAAAATACTGTTCACAATTCGATGTTAAACTCTGATGGCCCTTTTCTCATAACGTTTGGTTTCCCCTTCACATCTTCGCCTCTGGCGTGTGCCAAAGTTTTAAGAGTTGGTCAGGTCATGGGAAGTGTCAGTGGATAGACATAGTAGCGATCTGTTCCTAGAGGGATTTAAAAAAATGGACGTATTCTTTGTTTTCTCTTTTTTGTTTTGCTCGCTTGTGCTTTCTTTTGCTTGTTGTTTTGTTTTAATTACTGGTGGACCAAAGATATTTGAAACACTGATTCCATACTTCACTACCAAGCCCTTAAAACCACCATACATGTCCACGTATTGGCTTTAACATGCACAGGGATTCACAGATTGGTAGAAAACTCTGTATGTTTCATGACTGAACATGAGAAATAAGCGAGAGCACTGACAACAACAAAAAAGTTTCTGAACATCTGGAATATGTGCATGAAGACCTGGTACGATCCAGTCTGGCATCTCTGTTAATTTTCGAATTGGTAGTATGATAAGGAGGTCTGTTTTCATCACCTAAAAGGAGCTTGAACTGCACACCAGTTTTCTCCCTGCTAATATGTGTAATCTTGTTTTGAGACTTCTTTTAGTAATTTGATGTGGAGCTTGTTTTCCTAGAAGGGTGGCTGGAGGGGTGTGTCATTTAACAGTGGTGTCAGTCTTCGTTAGTTCTGTGAGGTCTTTCGGCGGAGCTGTGAAGAATAACAGCAGCGCATCTTTACCTCCAAATCTGCAATTATATGATGAAAAAGAAATTTGAAGCAGCTCATTTGTTTTATCTGAGTCATTGCTGGTGTAAATTACAATGATCAGGGCATTGATTCAGTATGTGAGAGTGTTTGTTAAATGAAAATGTGTATTTATATATGAGCTGTACGCATGGATGTATCTGCAGTAATGTTCGTGTGTGTATTCATATGTAAGTCTGTAAGTGTATAACCAAACACATAGGTTTGAACATACACTTTTTTAGCAAAGCTCAGATTGCAATGAATGAATATAGACGTTCGTGCGTGCACATATAATATACTTGAACGCCCATTGGCTTTAACGTGCACAAGCATACACAAATATGCATCCAAGCACATGCCCGCAGTCACATTTACATGCCCTCATGCACATGGATGTGCATATGGACGCGTGTGTGCAGAGACACACACGGACAGACAGACACACACTCACTCGCGCGCGCGCGCGCGCACACACACACACACACACACACACACACACACACACACACACACACACACACACACACACACACACTCACACAAGGACACACACACACACACTCGCACACACAAGGACCACACACACACACACACACACACACACACACACACACACACACACACACACACACACACACACACACACGCTAACACAAGGACACACACACACACACACACACACACACACACACACACACACAAGGACACACACCCACACCCACACACACACACACACACACACACACACACATTGAAGACAACAGCAAGATTTTACTCGGTTCCCCATAATACATGGCGTGAAACAAAATATAGTTGGATGGAAAAAGCACAGACTGAAAATGTTTCTGAAACTAAGTTAGTTTTGATGAATTGAATGAATCAGATTTGTTTGCAGATGGAATAAGATCTTAACTGAAGATACTGATTATGTATTGACAGGGGCAAGGCACTGCTACATCAACGGGCACGGACAACGGAGTCCAGGTCACGTGAAGGAACTGGTGGATGCGGCAACCACAAAAAAATGGGAGTATTGTTCTTGATTTTTTGCTTGTTGTTCTCTCTCGTCTTTACACTTCTTCCAGTGTAGCTGTCCCTTTCTTTATAGTTATGTGTGCTGTCATTAGAGTTTAGTTGTTCTTGTGTAGGTTGTGTGGTCTTCTTTCCAGAGTTTAGTATCGCCTTTCCTTACAATGTCTTTTACAGGGGGTATAGTTTTACACTCACAAGTTTGAATCTCCTTTCTGCGGTACTAGAATCTTCTTTGTTCTCAGATGTAGTCTTCTTATTCAGGGTTTAGTGTTTTCTTGATTCACAGATGTTTGTGTTCTTTTCTTCAGGAACTAGTGTCCCATATTTTCACAGTGATGCTCGTCTTTTTTTAATTGGGTGTACCTTTCCTAACTTTCTAGTCTTCAGTGATTCTTTCGTGCTTTTCTTTTCCAGGATTTTGGTCTCTTTCTCAGAGTATTATGTCTTCTTCTTTCTAGGATTAAGTGCACCTTCTTTCCCAGGGTTCTTTTGTCCTAAGATCACGAGTCTTTTTTCCTGGGTTTAGTGTGTTTTCTTTTACCAGGCTTTAGTGTTTTGTCCTTTCCAGGGTCCATGCCTTCTTTCCCAGGCTTTTATGCCCACAACGTCCGCAGTACTTAGTTGCCTTCTTTATTTCCACAGTGTTTAGTTTCTTTCTTCGTTTTAAGGATTCAGTGCCCTCTTCTTTTCCCCACCACAGCACAACCCACCCCCATTACACCCCAACCACAACACAGCACCCCCACCACACCCTCACCACATCCTCACCACACCACAACACATCACAACACATCACTACCACACTTCCACTACACCACAAAACACGACACACGCCACACAACAACACACATCACCACACAATAACACACACCACACCACAACACAATGCACCACACAATGCACCACACACACACACCACCACTCCACAGTACACAACCCCACACCACACATTTCCAACCCCCAGCACACCACATCCTCATAAAACACGCCACCCCACCCCACACCACCAAAACATCACATCACACCACACCACACCAGAACACAACACACAACGACACACCACACCATACCAGGGGGTTGGAATAGCTCAGCGGTAGAGCACCGGACTCATAATCTCGGTGATCCTGGGGTGGTTGAAATCTCTGCCGGGCCGTTTCGGTACAGGGGGATTTTTCACTCGGAGTTGGCATTGGTTCTGACTCCATCTCCATTTCAGTCCTTTGAATGAGACTAAACCGAGGTTCACAAGAGTGGGGACTCTGGTATTTTACACTAAGGCCTGTTTGGCCGTGTGTGTTGAGGTCTGAACTGAAATATGCGTGTCCAATGTTCAGACCTAGGGTGTTTTATTGTCCAGTACTTGGCCTTGGTGCTTGTACCGAGGTCTGTGGGAAGTCTTGAAGAGGTTCTCTGGCAGTGGTCGCTTTCTTTTGATGCGTGAAGAGTGTGGTTTTCATTTTGTCATTGCCACGTTTTGCGCAGATCTGCACATTCTGTTGCCTCACAGTCTGTCATGGATCGGTGGGGGTCTTCTGTAAGCAGGAACCACAGTGTACGGTGCCTTCTTTGACTACATCTCTCTGTGGAATACAGCAGAAGGCGTTCAGAAACTTCGACTCCCAGGTGGCTTGTCTCCTTGGATGGTGGATTGTTAGGACAGGGAGTCTAGTGCAAAATGGTGGCTTTGGTTAGGCTTTAGTAGTTTGGGGGGGGGGGGGGGGTGTTAGGGGTTAGAGGGAGGCCCGTTCCAGCGCATCATTTAGCTCCTGGCAAGACTGAAAGTGTGCAGGATGCTGTGGTGTTGAACTTCTGTGTGGATAAGAAATTTTGGCGTCGCGTAGTTGGAAAAATGGTCTGAATGGATCGGACTGGCCTTACCATGAGATCCATTTTGCGGTGGCATCAGCTTGACCGGCTCCTGCGCGTGGGAGTTTATCAGGGTATAGGGACCCTGGAGGTGTCAGAGCTGTAGTTCATAGAGCAGAGTGCCACTGGCCTTCCTGTAGCAGAACTGTTACATTTTCATTTTGTTCCCCAATTAAGTAGGTACTTGGAACATTTATCATACTGTTTCGACAAAGATTTTAAAAGGGTGTGTAATGGGTATTTATAACCATCATGGCATTGATCGTTGTCCTTTTTTGTTCTCAGGAGTAAAATGCAAGTAAAAGAAAGTAATAAGTGTTCGTATTGTCCTGACACAATTGATTATATTGAGCATTTTTTCTATGATTGCCCACCTGTGCAAATGTTTTGGTTGTCAATCGAGGATTTTATATACGTAAAAACAGATATAAGACTAAAGCTATCAGTTTTGGACATACTTTTTGGTATAAACAAATTTGATCTCAATCTTGCGAATTACAAATTCATTAATGACATGATTCTTTTAGCTAAGGTGTGTATTAGTATTTTCAAAAAGACCAATTCTGTCTTCTCTCTACAACATAGTTTTGAAAAAGAGCTAAACATTAGAAAGCATCATCTCCTCTTTAAGTAGACTAGAAACACACTATCTGATGCAGAACTCCTTTGCATATTTCTACAGAAACGGTTACCGCTACCGATGGAAAAGTATGTTAGAAGCCTGTGAGTTTCTTTTCTCTGTCTCTCTCTCCGTCATTTCTTCCCTCCATCTCTTTGTCCCTCTCAGTGTGTCTGCCTGTCTGTCGGCCCGTCAGTTTGCTTGCCTGTCTGTTTATCTGCCCGTCCGTCCTTTGCTCCATCTCACTTTCTTTCTCTCTCTGTTATAGCATGAGAGTGACTCTTCTTTAATGTTCTCTACATGTTTGCTAGTCTGTCTGTCTATCTGTTTGTCTGTCTGTCTGCCTGTCTCTCTCTCTCTCACTCTCTCTCTCTCAGTATGTCTGTCTGTCTGTCTGTCTGTCTGTCTGTCTGTCTGTCTCTCTCTCTCTCTCTCTCTCTCTCTCTCTCTCTCTCGCACTCTCTCTCTCTCTCTCTCACACTCTCTCTCTTTCTATCTATCTCTGTACGTGAGTGTGTATGTTTGTTTGCCTGTCTGCCTGTCTGACTCAGTATCTCTCTTCCTGTCGTTTTCTCTCTGTGTGTCTCCCCCCCCCCCCCCCCCCATCACCAACATCCCACTCTCTCCCTCTCTCTCTCTTTGACGCCATCTCTGTCCGACTGTCTGTCCTCTTCTGCCTGTCGGGTCTGTCTGTCTGTCTCTCTATCTTTTTTTTTTTGTGTGGGTGGGTGGTGGTGGTTGCGTGACGTGAGGAGCGCTCGCGCGCTTGGGCAGTAGCATGGGGAGGCCTGTTCCTGTCTCGGCAACTGGGACCTATGATATCCTTTCAGGAGTGTGTACATACGGAATTGGTGGCTTATGCATAAATTTTGCTTTGATACCGTGCCTTTAACATGTAACCACCATTGTTAATATGTTTGAGAGGGGGGGGGGGAGGGAGAGAGAGTGTATGTGTGTGTGTGTGTGTGTGCAACACAAAATGAAGCTAGCAGATAACGGATTCTCCTTCTCTCTCGTTACGTGGGAAAAACTGAAATGAAAGAAAATAATGAAGTCTTTTGTTTAATCTGTGTTGTTTTCTTTGTACTAGCAACACATTGTCAGAGTGAGTGTGCCAGTTCACCACACATTAGAACACTAACAAACCCAGACACTTTGTATCAAACGCCAAAACATTAAAATCTGCAAAATCGTGTCCATTTGTAAATGAACAAACAGACTATGCATGGTGTGTAAGGGACTGGTTGAAGAAAAAAAAAAAGGAAAAAAAAAAGAAAAAAACCCCCAGTAGTGGAAATTGTTTTTGTTTTTTTTCGCTTTTTGTTTTTTTTTGGCAAATGAAGAGGACAGTGTGAAGCACCAAAAAATGAAGAGGTGGATTTTGGCCTTAGGGAAAAAAAAAAAAAAGGAAAAAAAAAAGAAAGAAAATTACTGCCTTAGGTGCTCCATTGATCCGATAACTGATGCCACAAAAAAAAAGAAGTATGTTTTGCTTCTATTCCAGGTTCCCATCAGAGAACAAGTGTATTCCAGGTACGCAGCAGAGAACAAGTGTGTTTTGCTTCTATTCCAGGTACCAAATAGAGAACAAGTGTGTTTTGCTTGTATTCCAGGTTCTCAGCAGGGAACACGAGTGGTTTGCTTCTATTCCAGGTACACAGCAGAGAACAGGTGTGTTTTACTTCTATTCCAGGCACGCAGCAGAGAACAAGTGTGTTTTGCTTGTGTTCCAGATACCCAGCAGTCAACAAGTGTGTTTTGCATCTATTCCAGGTATACAGCAGAGAACAAGTGTGTTTTGCTTCTATTCCAGGTATGCGGCAGAGAACAGGTGTGTTTTGCTTCTATTGCAGGTATGCAGCAGAGAACAAGTGTGTTTTGCTTCTATTCCAGGTACACAGCAGATAACAAGTGTGTTTTGCTTTATACTAGGTATGCAGCAGAGAACAGTCATGTTTTCCTTCTGTAGGTACGCAGCAGAGATCAAGTGTTTTGCTTGTATTCCAGGTATGCAGCAGAGAACAAGTGAGTTTTGCTTGTATTCCAGGTATGCAGCAGAGAACAAGTGTTTTGCTTCTATTCCAGGTATGTGGCAGAGAACAGGTGTGTTTTGCTTCTATTCCAGGTACCCAGCAGAGAACAAGTGTGTTTTTCTTTGATTCCAGGTATGCAGCAGAGAACAAGTGTGTTTTGCTTCTATTCCAGGTACCCAGCAGAGAACAAGTGTGTTTTGCTTCTATTCCAGGTACCCAGCAGAGAACAAGTGTGTTTTGCTTTATACCAGATACGCAGCAGATAACAAGTGTGTTTTGCTTCTGTTCCAGGTATGCAGCAGAGAGCAGGTGTGTTTTGCTTCTATTCCAGGTACGCAGCAATTAACAAGTGTGTTTTGCTTCCATTCCAGGTACCCAGCATTGAATGCGTTTTTCTTCTGTTTCAGGTATGCAGCAGAGAACAAGTGTGTTTTGCTTCTATTCCAGATATGCAGCAGAGAACAAGTATGTTTTGCTTCTATTGCAGGTATGCAGCAGAGAACAAGTGTGTTTTGCTTCTGTTGCAGGTACACAGCAGAGAAGAAGTGTGTTTTGCTTCTATTAAAGGTATGCAGCAGAGAACAAGTGTGCTTTTATTCCAGGTACCCAGCAGAGAACAACCGTGTTTTGCTTCTATTCCAGGTACAAAGCAGAGAACAAGTGTGTTTGCAGAGGACAACCGTGTTTTGCTTCTATTCCAGGTATGCAGCAGAGAACAAGTGGGTTTTGCTTGTATTGCAGGTACGCAGCAGAGAACAAGTGTGTTTTGCTTCTATTCCAGGTACGCAGCAGAGAACAAATTTATTTTGCTTCTGTTGCAGGTGTGCAGCAGAGAACAAGTGTGTTTTGCTTTTATTGCAGGTACTTAGCAGAGAACAAGTGTGTTTTGCTTCTATTGCAGGTACACAGCAGAGAACAAGTGTGTTTTGCTTCTGTTGCAGGTGTACAGCAGAGAACAATCGTGTTTTGCTTATACTCCAGGTACTTAGCAGAGAACAAGTGTGTTTTGCTTCTATTGCAGGTACGCAGCAGAGAACATGTGTGTTTTGCTTCTATTGCAGGTACGCAGCAGAGAACAAGTGTGTTTTCCGTCTATTGCGGATAGGCAGCAGTGAACAAGTGTGTTTTGCTTCTATTCCAGGTACGCAGCAGATAAAAAGTCTGTTTTGCTACTATTCCAGGTGTGCAGCAGAGAGCAAGTGTATTTTACTTCCAGGTACACAGCAGAGAGCAAGCGTGTTCTGCTTCTATTCCAGGTACACAGCAGAGAACAAGTGTGTTTTGCTTCTATTCCAAGTTCCCATCAGAGAACAAGTGTTTTCTAGGTACGCAGCAGAGAACAAGTGTGTTTTGCTTCTATTCCAGCTTCCCATCAGAGAACAAGTGTGTTTTGTGTCTGTTCCCAAGTTCCCATCAGAGAGCAGGTGTATTCCAGGTACGCAGCAGAGAACAAGTGTGTTTTTCTTCTACACTGTAATGAACAAGTGTGTTTGGTTCTGTTCCAGGTGCCAAATAGAGGACAAGTGTGTTCTGCTTCTATTCCAGGTACGCAGCAGAGAACAAGTGTGTTTTGCTTCTATTCCAGGTACGCAGCAGAGAACAAGTGTGTTTTGCTTCTATTCCAGGTACCCAGCAGTCAACAATTTTGTTTTGCTTCTATGCCAGGTACGCAGCAGAGAACGAGTGTGTTTTACTTCTATTCCAGGTACGC
>JAMYXO010004489.1:10000-17378 GCA_033310375.1 Conus canariensis | reverse complement strand
CCTTGATGTTTAAAATTGGGGGCCCCTGCGCGCCCCCTGTACCCAGGGGAAAAACACAGGCAGGCCTCCAAGGGGGTTTTCCGGGACCCCCTCTAAAGGCGGGGGGAAGACAGTGCTTCTTTGGGTCCCCCCCGCCCTTTTCGGGTGTTTTTTTTTTTTTTTTTCCCCAAAACTAGGCTGCCCTTTTGGAGGGGGGGCCAGTGACGGGGAGGAAAACCCCCCATGACCCGGGGAAAAGGGGTTTTTCCCCAGGGGAAAAAGACTACAACTTTGGTTCCCCCCTTGAGGGAAAAAAAACCCCTTTATGGCGAAAGCTTGGCTGTTTCTGGAGCCCCCTTTTGTCTTCATCTCCCCCGTGGGCGGGGGGGGGTTTTTGGGTCTGTGGGGTTTTGCTCGGCAGCTGGGGGGGGGTTTTTTTTCCCCCCGGGGGGGTTTTTTCCGAAAAAAAAATACGGGCGGGAAAACCCCATGGGGATGCTATTTTAAAGGGTTTTTTAAATGAGCCCCCACCCTTTGTTTTTGATTACCTTTTCCCCTAGGAGCGTTATGTCCCTTGATTTTTTAAGGGAGGCCTTTTGCGGGTGCCGGCCCCCATCGAAAAACACAGCGCGGGCCCCCCAAGGGGGGTACGGAAAATGCTCTAAAGGCGGTTTTGGGGACTTTGCTTCTGGGGGCCTTTTCCCCACCCCCTTCGGGTTTTTTTTTTTTCTTTTGCCTTAACTAGGTCCCCTGGGAAAGGTCCAGTAAACGGGGGGGGAAAAAAATCCCACTGACCAGGGGGGAAACCCCGGTTTGACAGTGGGAAAGACTAAAATTTTTGGTTCCCCTTTTGAGGGCACAAAAAACCAAAAGGCCCCAAAAGCTTGGCTGTTTTTCTGGGTGGCACTGTTTAACTGTCCGTGGGCAGGGGGGGGGGGTTTTCTGTGGGGTGTGCTCGGCAGCTGGGGGGGGTTTTTTTTTCCCGGGGTGGGCTTTGCACCCCATGAAATACGGGGGGGTTAAACCCATGGGGATGCTTTTTTTAAGGCTTTTGGCGCCCCTGTAGTTGATTTACCTTTGTTGGGGGAGCTTTTTTCCCCCTTGGGGGTCTTAATGGAGTCCCCTGCGCGCCCCTTGTACCCATTTTTAAACACGGGGGCGGGCCCCCCAAGGGGGGACGGAAAACTGCTCTAAGGGGTTTTAAAGGACAGTGCTTCTCGGGGTCCCCCCAGCCCTTTTTTTCGGGTTTTTTCTTTTTCCCCTTCAGAGAGAAAAAAACCCCGGACACCAGAAATTTTTAAAAGAGAGAGAGGGGAGAGAGGAGAGAGAGAGGAGAGACGGAGAGGAGAGAGAGGGGAGAGAGAGGAGAGGAGAGAGAGAGAGAGAGAGATCCAAAAAAAAAAACCCCAAAAAAAAGGATCAAAGATTTTAAATTTTAATTTTTAAAAAATTTTTAAAGGGGGAAAAAATGATAGAATTGGAAAAAAAAAAAAGGTTTTTTTTCAAGAAAAGAAGAAAAGAAAGAAGAAGACGCTAAAAAAGAGAACTTTTTGGGTTTTGTTGTTTTTTGGTTCTTTCGTGGGCAACAACAGTATGCTGTATTCCCCCCCCGGGGTTTATTCGTTCCCCCAAAACTGGCAGACCTCACAACGTACATTTTTTTTCGCGGGTTTTCCCCCCCGAGTTTTTTCTCCCATCGGGGAGGCCCCGACGGGGTATTCTGTCATAGAAATAACCCCCGGTTCAATGGGAACAGGTCGACCTCAAGTCTCGCCCCCTACCGTCGGCAGCGAAAAATTTTTTTTGTTTGGGGAGTGTGCTTTTTTTGTTTTTTTTTCCTTTTCAGGGAAAGGCAAAGGGTAATGCCGATTTTCACTGCTTTCCCCCCCGGGAAAAAACGTTCATGCTTTCGTGCGTGCGTGCATGATAAAAGTGTGTTTGTTTCTCTATGGGTATGCGCGCCCCCTAGCTGCATTTTTTTGGTGCCCCCGGCTGTTTTTCGGAAATTTTAGCCAAGTTTCTTTGTAATTGTTTCCTTTGAAAGGGGTGGTGGTGGGGGTTTGTTCCAAAAAAAGGGGGGGAAAAGATGCTGTAGTATTGTTTTAATTACTGTTTTTTGTTTCTGGCCCCCTTTTGGGGTTTTTTTTCAAAATTTTAAAAAACCAAAATTTCAGAAATTTTAAAAAATTTTTTAAAAAAAAAAAAAGCATTAACTACGAAGGGTTTGTAAAAAAAAACCCCCAAAACCCTTAAAAAATAAAAAAAAAAAGGCTGAGAGGGGTGAAGTTTGAAAATATGGCATGGCTCCAAAATTAAAAAACCCAATTTTTCCGTCCCCTGTGTTTATAAAACCCAAAAATAATTTTTCAGTTGTGTTATGGTATGACGGTAAACACTCTACGAAAGTCTTTGACAGGAAAGCGACAGAGATATAACAAAGCAATAAGAGTGCGTTTTGAACATTACTGCCACGGTTACGTGTGCGAGCGCGCGCGAAACTTCATTCCACTTTTTTTCCTGTGTGTGTGTGGTGTGTGTGTGTGTGTGCTGTGTGTGTGTGGTGTAGTTTAAAGTACAGTGGTAGATATTGGTGTGACTGTAGTTTAAAGTACGGTGCAGTATTGGTTGTGATGTTGTTTTAAGTACAGTGGCAGGTATTGGTGGCTATAGTTAAAGTACAGTGGAGATATTGGGTGTGGGACTGTAGTTTAAGTACTGGGCGAATTGGTGTGACTGTAGTTTAAAGTACAGTGGCAGATATTGGGGTTGACTGTAGTTTAAAGTTACAGTGGTAGATATTGGTGTGACTGTAGTTTTAAAGTACAGTGGTAGATATTGGTGTGATTGCAGTGCAGATTTCTTCCCCTCCCACCTTCATTTCTCTCTCTCTCTCTCTCTCTCTCTCTCTCTCTCTCTCTCCTCTCTCTCTCTCTCTCTCTTCTCTCTCCACTAACCCTGGAAGGATGACAAAATGTTGGTTCCAAACAGTTCACTATGCCACCGATGAACTGAATCCTCATAAATTAATTACATATATAGAAAAGCGCGTGCTCTGTGACGAAATGCTTTGGTTCCATTTGTTAGAGGGTCTGGACATTGAGTATGTAGGCTTTTAAACCTGTTTTGTGAGGGGTGATCCTTTCTTAATGACATCTGTTTTTCTGCACGAGCGTTTCTTATGACTCTGGCTTTAAGCAATCATCATTGAAAAAGGCACTGTACATAAATCATACGTGTCTGACATATCATTTTCGTTCGATTTCTGCATTTATGATCATTTGGCGCTCAATTGGAGGAGAGAAGCGATTGTTTCCTTTTTCGTGTTCATTATCTGCAATGTTGTTTGTCCTGGCCTGAAAGAAGAGCACAGAGGTCGAAACGCGTCATGGATTTGTTTCCTTTGTTTAGCTCCCTTTTATCTGGCGGAAGGACTTTTTTCTGTTAGGTTCGTTTTAAATGTCCACCTGCAGTCATCTCACTTTGAAATTTAATTATTATTCATTATTATTACCAATGCCAGTCCCTCAGCAATGAGCCTTATGATTTCTCCCTGCGTCTGTCTGTCTGGTTGTTCATGTATGTCAGCGGCATTACGCCAAAGACAAAACCCAAACCCAAAACAAACCTAAAGCAGCTATTGGGTTGTAGGCAGGTGGCAAAGTGTGCACCCATGTCGTTTTGATGGTGTGGAGTGTAGGCAGTGCAGGCGAAGACAGACTGATGAGTCTTCCAATCGGACGACAGTGCAGGTTCCAGGACAAACTGCAAGCAGTTCCAGAAAGGTCAGCGTCATCAGACGGTGACACCCTCAGTTTTCCCTGCTCAGCTGCCTGTATACAATGTAGCCCGGACAATCTCATGACGTTTCCCAGTGCTTCCATAGTGGCTTCAATCAAACACAATGTTCATACCGTATGGAATGAGCAACAGTGCCATCATTTCAACCACCACCACAAACTTTATACTGATCATGTACAGTGTCACAAATTCCATCTACTCCCCGAATACAACACACCTCTATTTGTTCATAAAGACCTATTTTTCTTTACAGAAGTAAACGTTGGAATTTTGTGGGTTTTGTGTTCTCTTAAGAAATACAAGAAAGTATTCTTGGTATTTGTCAACAATTACTTCCCTTGGAAAAAGATTCTTGTCAACTCTCTCTCTCTCTCTCTCTCTCTCTCTCTCTCTCTCTCTCTCTCTCTCTTCTCTCTCTCTCTCTCTGCTTCTCTTTACCTTGCTATGTTCGTAATAATTAATTGCGTCTATCTCTTTCTATCAGTAAAAAAGGTAAGCTCTCTCTCCCCTCTCTCTCTCTCTCTCTCTCTCTCTCTCTCTCTCTCTCTTCTCTCTCTCTCTCTGTGCTGCTCTGGGGACCGTCTCCATACTCAGTCATCCTCCGCCGTTAAGCTCTCCTTTCTCTGTCTGTCTGTCTGTCTGTATGTCTGTATGTCTGTCTGTCTCTGTCTCTGTCTCGCTGTCTCTGTCTCTCTGTCTGTCTGCCTGTCTCTCTCTCTCTGTCGTTGTCTCTGTCTGTCCTCTCTCTCTCTCTGTCTCTCTGTCTCAGTCTGTCTGTCTGCCTGTCTGTCTGTCTCTCCTCTCTCTCTCTCTCTCTCCTCTCTCTCTCTCTCTCTGTCTCTCCTCTCTCCCCTAAAAGACAGAGGAGTAGCTGACCATGAAGATGGCCCCCAGAGTAGGAGCAATAGACAGAGAGAGTAGGGGGAAAAAGAGAGAGTGAGGAGAGAGAGGGAGAGAGAGGGAGAGAGAGAGGGAGGGAGGGAGGGGGAGAGAGAGGGAAGGGAGGAGAGAGAGAGAGAGGAGGGGGGAGGGAGTGGAGGGGGGAGAGAGGGAGAGGAGGGAGGAGAGAGAGAGAGGAGGGGAGGGAGGGAGGGAGGAGGGAAGGAGTGGAGTCAGAATCAGAAACTCAGATGGTTTACTTCATATAAAGGCCATGGCCCCCTTTTGAAGGGCGGCATGGAGAACATAACAACAATATAAAAATCACAAAGAACACAAGAAAAACTGGATGTACTACTCTGTCACGAACTCATGACTAATCTAAACTGAAATGCCTTGAAGGAAAAGGCGAGAGAGAGAGAGAGAGAAAGGAGAGAGAGGGAGAGAGAGAAGGAGAGGAGAGAGAGAGAGAGGGAGAAGAGAGAGAAGACAGACAGAAAAAGACAGACAGAGACAGAGAGACAGAGAGAGACAGCAGACAGACCAGAGAGACAGAGATAGAGACAGGGGAGAGAGAGACAAAGAGAGAGAGAGAGAGAGGGGAGAGAGAGAGAGAATGAAATGAAATGAAATTTATGAAATTTTATTCAGGATAGGCCACAGCCCCTTCTGAAGGGGGGACTATTCTCAAAACAAAGCATGGTGCGTGTAACAACAACAATAACATAACACGAAAATGCATGAAGTACAATCTGTTATACCAGCGCATGAAGTACAATCTACTGACTCAGGTATTAACTGCATTCTGATGAAGCGGTATTCATACAACATCGTTGCCTTCATACCTTATTAGGTAAACAATAACAGCTCGCCTCTTAAAAGCTCTATACAAATATATGCACAAATTCCTCACAATAATTTCATTTTCATTCGCCATTAGTAGAATGACACGAAACTGACATGGGTTTACATAATATTTGAATGGAATATATTCCTGCCGTAAGTCACTGAGAACAGGGCAGATGAACAAAAAGTGTATTTCATCATCGTTTGCCTTTTGACAGAGCGGACATATCAAATTGCTGTCAGAAATAACATTATACCGTTGACGATGCACTGCTATGTCTGACACACCAAATCTAAACTTCGTCATGTAATTTTTAATATGTCTGTCAATATCAAGTGAAAGATACATTTCGCAATTATTAGATGATTTAAACGTTCTGTACCATGAAAACCTATCACTTTCCTGAATATGTTCATGCCAGTACTGCCACCTGTTATCTATGAGTCTCTGACGAAATACTTGCAAAAAGTGTTTTACATTTTCCACACCCTGGTTCAGCCATACAAATCCAAAGCCATTTAAAAATAGTATCTTACGAACACTTGACGCCCATGTAGTCTTACCACGTGAATCCAACCAAAATAACATTTTATAAGCTTTCAAGGGTAACCTATCATCAGTCATCCGTAGTATCTTTAGCCAATATCTAACACATTGCACACGTGAATTTATATAAATAGGATAACGTCCAGTATCTCCATAAAACTAACTCGTTGGGTGTTTTTATATGGATTCCTAAAAACCTTTTAAGAGCATACAAATGAACCTTTTCAATATGAACAGCGGTCGCATCCAGTCCCCACAATTCAGCACCATAGAGAGCAATGGGTTGCACCTGAGTATCAAAAATTTTTAACATTACTTTAAGCGAAGTATTATTAAGTTTGTACAATCGTTGCAGAATAAATAGTAATGCATTTCTTGCCCTACTAGCGAGATCTTTACAAGCAGCCACAAAACTGAGCCGGTAGAAAAGTTAATACCAAGATATTTGTAACAGTTAACAACATCCATTTGTTCCCCGTTGAACGACCACCTCTCTCTTGCTGCAAGGTAGCCTCCTTTTCTAAATACAACAATACTGCTCTTTCTCATATTCACCTTAAGTTGGAGTCTAGATGCTGCATTACATAAATTGTTCAACTGGGTCTGGAGGCCAACTGGGGTTTCTGACAATAAAACTATATCATCTGCCAATAACAAAATAAACAGTTCAACAGTATCTGGAGACAGGGTTGCACCATGTCTTCCGTTCTCTATTATTTCTTGCGCTAATTCGTTGATAAATAGGGAAAACAAAACAGGACTACAGGCATCCCCTTGTTTCACCCCTTTTGTGCACATTATATAGTCTGTAAAATCTCCACCACATCTAACCCTCGCTTTTACACAATCATACATGCTCTTAATACATCGATGTATCTTACCCTTTATTCCATTCTTTTTAAGTATTGGCCAAAGTAATTTTCTGGAGACTGAATCAAATGCCTTTTCGAAATCAATGAAGGCTACGTATAATTTGCGATTCAATGAAAACTGTTTCTGTATAATAGCTAAAAGTGTAAACATTTGGTCGATAGTTGAATAACCTTTCTTAAAACCTGCCTGCCACTCGCCAGTGCTATTATTATGTTCGACCCACTCTTGCAATCTACAGTTAATTATTGAACTATATAATTTACTACCTATATCACAAAGTGATATGCCCCTGTAGTTGCCTGGATCGTTGACTTCACCTTTCTTAAATAATGGCAATATAATAGACTCTGTCCAGTCATCAGGAAATATCCCTTTGTCAAAAAGTACATTAAAAATATGACCAAAAAATCAGTTACGGCATTTCCAGCATTTTTAAACAATTCTCCAACTATACCA
>JAMYXO010004489.1:0-5000 GCA_033310375.1 Conus canariensis | reverse complement strand
GTTGAGCTGACTGATCACTTTCTTCTTTGGCACAGGAATGATTGTGGATGACCTCCATAATCGCGAAACATGGCCTTCCTGAAATGATCGCTGGAACAGCTCTTTGAAGACATGGGCCAAGGAGTTGCTGCAGGTTTTCAGAGTCCATCTGCTGATGCTATCCGGACCAGAGGCACTTCTGACATTCAGCTTCCTGAACAGTCTGCGGACTTCCTCTCCACTGATGGTCACTGGGGATCCAGGGAGCTGGGGCACCGTGTCCATGGCTCGCTGCTGCTCAATGCCGAAGTCCCGCTGGTCAAAACGTGTATAGAACACATTCAGTACATTGGCCAATCTCCTCTCATCATCTGTTCTCAGTTCAGCTTTCTTGGGCCTGTACCCTGTTATGGCAGAGATGTTCTGCCAGCACTTCCCGGAGTCACCTTGCCGGAAGTTGTCCTCGAGTTTTGCAGAGTACTTCTTCTCCTCCCTGATCCTCTTGTCGATCTTCTTCTAGGTGAGCTGCATATTCCTGGTGTCCTTTTCTTTCAGAGCTGACTTTCTCTCTTTTAGCAGCTGTTTCAGGTCCTTGGTGATCCAGGGCTTGGAGTTGGGTACAGCTTGATCTCCATTGTCTGTAGTACCATGCCCACGCAAAAGTTGATGTAGCTGGAGATCACGTCAGTTGTCTTGTCTAGTGGGCTCTCATCGTCCAGAAACACACCCCAGTCTGTTTATTCAAAACAGGCGTGTGTGTGTGTGTATGTGTGTGTGTGTGTGTGTGTGTGTGTGTGTGTGTGTGTGTGTGTGTGTGTGTCTGTGAGTGTGTGTGTGTGTGTGTGTGTGTGTGTGTGTGTGTGTGTGTGTGTTGTGTGCATACATGCATCCATACGTAGCTGCGTATATGTGTGCCTGTCCGTACGTCGGAGCGTACCACTATAATTCTTTTGTAGTTATTTCTCTTTCTGTGGCCCAACTCATATCTGCAGGACTCTCATCCACAGTGTGATTTGAAGCTGCCCTGATGTTAAAACACCAAAATAGCAACAACAACAAATTTAAGAAAGAAAAAAAAAATAACGGTACCGGCAAGAATCTATATTCTCTTCCCTTTAATTCAGTTGACGTGTAGAAACACTACTTTATACAGCAAAGGAATTTGAAGTTATAAATGAAAGAAAAAAACAAATACTTCTCCTGTCTGAAAATGTTCAGTATTCTTTTCGATAGAAAGTGTTTTCAGTTGTAATGAATTCGCTGAGTGATCATGCATTCCCGTTAGATCAACTCCAAGCATTAGTGGCATTGTCGCTGGGCCACATATTTCACCCCTTTTACTACGTGTGGTTAAAATGAACTCTGTAGTGTTTGTGCAATCTTTGCTGACAGAGCGCGCATAAAAGGAAGAAAACAAAACTGACAGTGAGATGACTGCAGGCGGAAACTGACACAAACCTAACAGAGAAAGGACTGTTCTGTACGTTGGACAAGAAGAAAAAAAGATAGGGGCAACAAAAGACAAAACAAAACACGACGCGTTTCGAGACTTCTTTGGCCTTCTTCTTCAGGCAAGATTAACCAACATTTGGGACAATTCGAAACGAAGAACAAGCAGTCAGTGACTTCTCTTCTTGTAACTACTGGGCGCAAAATGAATCCATTGAAGTCAGTTCACGCGTAGAAATATTAGTTTTGACAGCCAAGGGAAGGAATTAGATGATCTGCTTCCAAATAATTACTTCCCTTGTCTGAAAATGGTCAGCATTTGTTTGAATAGAAAAGTTTTCTTGTTGTCTTTTGTAGTGAATTCGCTGAATGGGAGTAAACGAATTCTACCAAAACATTAGTTTGTACTGCCAAGGGAATGAATTAGAAGTTCTGAATCGAAAGAGTTAAAATTTCCCATTTGTTGAATTTTGGTCTGTTTGCGATTGATATCTGAATCACACACACACACACACACACACACACACACACACACACACACACACACACACACACACACACACACACACACACTGGTGCATGGAAACCTTTCAACTCAAAATGGACACGCTTAAACGCCGTCTGTTTCAGTCCCCAGGGTACACCATTGCAAAAAACGTAGAGTATGCTGGTGATTCAATGGAACTCCTGGGCCAAACAGATACGTTAGAATGAGTTTCAGACATCCAGAGACCAACCAGGTGTACCGTGCATAGACTGCGCTATGTACTAGTTCGGGGGCAGGGTGCATTCCCACCCCAGATGTGGATGCGTCCCACCTCTGCCCAAATAACATCTGATACTGCCAGACCACATCAGTTTGGAGCCCAGTACAATCAACTATCAGAGAAAATCCTGTGTAGCAGAGGGTCATTGCTCAGGTCACAGCCTGTACCCCCAATGCCTTCTCCACCTCCAACTGTAAAGGGGATCAGGAGCCAGCACAGGCGTTGTGCTCACACTGACGTCACTGCTGTCATACCATCATGCAGGGGCGGGGCAGGGAGGGAAGGAGTCGGGGGAGGGACTGCAGGCGGAAATAGAAACCTAGTTCCAAGAGAAATGACTACGCCGCCGGACAAACCAACGACAAGACAAACACGACGCCTTTTACAGACCTCTTGTGTCTTATTCATCAGGCAACATGAAACACCATATGGGACCATTCAACACGAAGAACGAGCAATCACTCACTTTTTTCTCATCGTGATTGGACAAGAGTTACTCCATTTCTTCGTAGGCGTCGCGTTTTGTCATGTCATTTGTTTGTTTCGTTCGTTGGGCGGCATAGCTCTTTTATTGTTTTGAACTGTTTGGAAAGAAAGGTTGAATCAATCCCACAAAGAGTGATTCCAATGAAGATATTCCCAATCAACCGCAGCCGAATTACTGCCCTTTGCTTTCTTGTAGGAATCACTGCCCTTTTCTTCCTTTTCAAGGTTTCTGTAATTGTTTCTCTCAACATCGATTCACTCTGTGCGCACGAAAATGACTACAAATGGAGTGAACATAAATCTGATTGTATTAATTTAGAGGGAATGAGTATGGGCATTAAATGTGAAGAGGGGAGCCGGGGAGGGTTGTCAAAAAGAGGAACGATTTAATTCCGTTGAAGCTGTATTTTGTTATGGTGGTGGCTGATGATGTCACTGTGGAGGTTGCTGTTGCTGTTGTTACGTGTCATTGTTCTGTGCATTCTTCACCACACTGCTCATTGATGACGCTCTCCCATACACAAACCACACTTCATCCGGACACGGCCTTAGCCACAACCAGTCCCAGGGAGCAATGTGTTTCAGGGAGAACCAATATCAACAGGAACAACTTACAAATACATCAGCAAGTGAAGGTCTTCGTAGCCGGATGCTCAAATGGGCACCTCTCTCGTGGTGACCCAAGGCAAATGAAATGTTCTGTTCGGGAGTTACCTTCCCCTTACCTCTCCTGATTGATCAGTCTTGGATTAGCTCGTGTCAACGCTTTCAAATGGGAATGCCTCAGAACCTTCATCATTATTATGTCTATGTCGCTGAAGTCACACAAATAAATGTATCTTATTCTTTACAACTGTGTTGGACCGAAAAGCCCATATTTTTAAAAAACTAAACTGGCATTTTGCACGATCGATTTTGGCGCCTCTTTTTCTCCTTCGCCCGCCAGTTAACATGATTTGTTCGGGAGTTACCTTCCGTCTGACCTCCTTTGATTGATGAATCTGGATTATTTCGTGTCGACTCTTTAACATGTCAGTGCCTCGGAACCTATATCATTATTATGTATACGTCGCTGAAGTCACAACAATGAATGTACTTTATACCTTGGACCAAAAAGCCCATACTTTCCCTAAACTGGTATCTTGCATAATCAATTTCGGCGCCATTTTTCAACTTTCGCCAACCAAACCTTGACTATTTCTTGATTTCCCAAAAGTTTGTGAGAAAAACTGTCGAATCAAAAACGTACGTTCCAAGTCAAGTCCGTAAGCTCTCATTTCGTGCATCGCATACCTACGATCTTTTCCGTACAAGTTTGCGACTCTACGACATGACTGACGATGCCGACCTGTCTGGAACAGTCGTCTTCTTCGTTCCACTTTGTGTCATTGTTGGAGTTGTGCGCTAATTGTCACTCTACGAAATTCAGACTTCCCGATCGACATGTTGTTGATGACTCCATGTCCATGATAAATACAACTGAAAATGTATAGACATTATTGGTCCGTTTCCACAGAGTATTTTTTCCAGAGCTAATGTCGACAGCCAGGCGAGGAGGAAAGCCAGTTGTGTTTGGTACTTCTTTTCAAAGACCAAGTTCTCCGCTCAGATACAGTCTTGGAGAATCACATCTACAGGTGTGAACAGACTGAAACGCCTGCTGTTCAGTCATGACAAAGAGTTCATGCTGTTTGGTGTTCCTCATCGCAATAGAGAAACATTGGACACAAACTCGTTCACTGCGGGTTCATTCTCCGATTTTAATCACCAACAATGTCTTACAGCGACAACGTTATCCAGTGTGACATGTTTCATATTATTCCTTGGGTTCTGAAGTTGTCATCCATAGTCTATGAATATGTTGAAATGCTTTGAACGGACGGCGAAGCAGAGAACACGGAAGCTACTACAGAAAGCACAAACTTGTGTCAGTTCCTGCTTCGCCAGGCCCGTTTGGTCTGCGGCACCGTGTTGCTGACACCCACACTCACACATATACACACACCTACAACTACACACACATTACACACACATCACACACCACACACACACACACACACACACACACACACACACACACACACACACACACACACACACACAAAAAGTTGGGGGGGGGGGGCAGAAGAAAGAAAAGAAGGAGAGAAAACAGGATACACAGGAAGAAAGAACGAAAGAAAGGGAGTAAAGAAGACTGGAAGATAGGAAGAAAGAAGGAAAGATCGATAGATAGAAAGAAAGACAAACATCAACCAACAAAAAGAAAGAAGTGCACACCGAAACAAGGCACAATTGACACAAAGTTGCCATCCGTCTGTC
>JAMYXO010004488.1:5000-17379 GCA_033310375.1 Conus canariensis | reverse complement strand
CCCCATACTAAGCTGCTGTTCACAGGGGTGATAGGGAACGTCCCCATACATAGCTGCTGTTCACAGGGGTGATAGGGAACGTCCCCATACTAAGCTGCTGTTCACATGGGTGATAAGGAACGTCCCCACACTAAGCTGCTGTTCACAGGGGTGGAACGTCCCCATACTAAGCTGCTGTTCACAGGGGTGATAGGTAACGTCCCCACACTAAGCTATTGCTCACAGGGGTGATAGGGAACATCCCCATACATAGCTGCTGTTCACAGGGGTGATAGGGAACGTCCCCATACCAAGCTGCTGTTCCCAGGGGTGATAGGGAACGTCCCCACACTAAGCTGCTGTTCACAGGGGTGATAGGGAACGTCCCCATACATAGCTGCTGTTCACCGGGGTGATAGGGAACGTCCCCATACATAGCTGCTCTTCACAGGGGTGATAGGGAACGTCCCCATACTAAGCTGCTGTTCACAGTGGTGATAGGGAACGTCCCCATACATAGCTGCTGTTCACAGTGGTGATAGGGAACGTCCACACACTAAGCTGCTGTTCACAGGGGTGGATAGGGAACGTCCCCATACATAGCTGCTGTTCACAAGGGTGATAGGGAACGTCCCCATACATAGCTGCTGTTCACAGGGGTGTATACGGAACGTCCCCATACATAGCTGCTGTTCACAGGGGTGATAGGGAACGTCCCCATACATAGCTGCTGATCACAGGGGTGATAGGGAACGTCCCCATACTAAGCTTCAGTTCACAGGGGTGGAACGTCCCCATACTAAGCTGCTGTTCACAGGGGTGATAGAGAACGTCCCCATACTAAGTTGCTGTTCCCAGGGGTGATAGGGAACGTCCCCACACTAACCTGCTGTTCACAGGGGTGATAGGAACGTCCCCATACTAAGCTGCTGCTCAGAGGGGTGGAATGTCCCCATACTAAGCTGCTGTTCCCAGGGGTGATAGGGAACGTCCCCACACTAAGCTGCTGTTCACAGGGGTGATAGGGAACGTCCCCATACTAAGCTGCTGTTCACAGGGGTGATAGGGAACGTCCCCATACATAGCTGCTGTTCACAAGGGTCATAGGGAACGTCCCCATACATAGCTGCTGTTCACAGGGGTGATAGGGAACAGCCCCATACTAAGCTTCAGTTCACAGGGGTGGAATGTCCCCATACTAACCTGCTGTTCACAAGGGTGATAGGGAACGTCCCCATACATAGCTGCTGTTCACAGGGGTGATAGGGAACGTCCCCATACATAGCTGCTGTTCACAAGGGTGATAGGGAACGTCCCCATACTAAGCTGCTGTTCACAGTGGTGATAGGGAACGTCCCCATACATAGCTGCTGTTCACAGGGGTGATAGGGAACGTCCCCATACATAGCTGCTGTTCACAGGGGTGATAGGGAACGTCCCCATACTAAGCTGCTGTTCACAGGGGTGATAGGGAACGTCCCCATACATAGCTGCTGTTCACAGGGGTGATAGGGAACGTCCCCATACATAGCTGCTGTTCACAGGGGTGATAGGGAACGTCCCCATACATAGCTGCTGTTCACAGTGGTGATAGGGAACGTCCCCATACTAAGCTGCTGTTCACAGTGGTGATAGGGAACGTCCCCATACATAGCTGCTGTTCACGGGGGTGATAGGGAACGTCCCCGTACTAAGCTGCTGTTCACGGGGGTGATAGGGAACGTCCCCGTACTAAGCTGCTGTTCACAGGGGTGATAGGGAACGTCCCCATACATAGCTGCTGTTCACAGGGGTGATAGGGAACGTCCCCATACATAGCTGCTGTTCACGGGGGTGATAGGGAACGTCCCCGTACTAAGCTGCTGTTCACAGGGGTGATAGTGAACGTCCCCATACATAGCTGCTGTTCACAGGGGTGATAGGGAACGTCCCCATACATAGCTGCTGTTCACGGGGGTGATAGGGAACGGCCCCATACTAAGCTGCTGTTCACAGGGGTGATAGGGAACGTCCCCATACATAGCTGCTGTTCACAGGGGTGATAGGGAACGTCCCCATACTAAGCTGCTGTTCACAGGGGTGATAGGGAACGTCCCCACACTTAGCTGCTGTTCACAGGGGTGATAGGGAACGTCCCCACACTTAGCTGCTGTTCACAGGGGTGATAGGCAAAGTCCCCATACATAGCTGCTGTTCACAGGGGTGATAGGGAACGGCCCCATACATAGCTGCTGTTCACGGGGGTGACAGGGAACGTCCCCATACATAGCTGCTGTTCACAGGGGTGATAGGGAACGTCCCCATACATAGCTGCTGTTCACAGGGGTGATAGGGAACGTCCCCATACATAGCTGCTGTTCACAGGGGTGATAGGGAACGTCCCCATACATAGCTGCTGTTCACAGGGGTGATAGGGAACGTCCCCATACATAGCTGCTGTTCACAGGGGTGATAGGGAACGTCCCCACACTAACCTGCTGTTCACAGGGGTGATAGGGAACGTCCCCATACATAGCTACTGTTCACAAGGGTGATAGGGAACGTCCCCACACTAACCTGCTGTTCACAAGGGTGATAGGGAACGTCCCCATACATAGCTGCTGTTCACAGGGGTGATAGGGAACGTCCCCATACTAAGCTGCTGTTCACAGGGGTGATAGGGAACGGCCCCATACATAGCTGCTGTTCACAGTGGTGATAGGGAACGTCACCATACATAGCTGCTGTTCACAGTGGTGATAGTGAACGTCCCATACTAAGCTGCTGTTCACAGGGGTGATAGGGAACGTCCCCATACATAGCTGCTGTTCACAGGGGTGATAGGGAACGTCCCCACACTAAGCTGCTGTTCACAGGGGTGATAGGGAACGTCCACATACATAGCTGCTGTTCACAGTGGTGATAGGGAACGTCCACACACTAAGCTGCTGTTCACAGGGGTGATAGGGAACGTCCCCACACTAACCTGCTGTTCACAGGGGTGATAGGGAACGTCCCCATACATAGCTGCTGTTCACAGGGGTGATAGTGAACGTCCCCATACATAGCTGCTGTTCACAGGGGTGATAGGGAACGTCCCCGTACTTAGCTGCTGTTCACAGTGGTGATAGGGAACGTCCCCATACATAGCTGCTGTTCACAGGGGTGATAGGGAACGTCCCCACACTAAGCTGCTGTTCACAGGGGTGATAGGGAACGTCCCCATACATAGCTGCTGTTCACAGGGGTGATACGGAACGTCCCCACACTAAGCTGCTGTTCACAGGGGTGATAGGGAACGTCCCCATACATAGCTGCTGTTCACAGGGGTGATACGGAACGTCCCCACACTAAGCTGCTGTTCACAGGGGTGATAGGGAACGTCCCCATACATAGCTGCTGTTCACAGGGGTGATAGGGAACGTCCCCATACTAAGCTGCTGTTCACAGGGGTGATAGGGAACGGCCCCATACTTAGCTGCTGTTCACAGGGGTGATAGGGAACGGCCCCATACTAACCTGCTGTTCACAGTGGTGATAGGGAACGTCCCCATACGTAGCTGCTGTTCACAGGGGTGGAAGTCCCCATACTAAGCTGCTGTTCACAGGGGTGATAGGGAACGTCCCCATACTAAGCTGCTGTTCACAGTGGTGATAGGGAACGTCCCCATACTAAGCTGCTGTTCACAGGGGTGGAACGTCCTCGCACTAAGCTGCTGTTCACAGGGGTGATAGTGAACGTCCCCATACTATGCGGCTGTTCACAGGGGTGATAGGGAACGTCCCCACACTAAGCTGCTGTTCACAAGGGTGATAGGAACGTCCCCACACTAAGCTGCTGTTCACAGGGGTGATAGGGAACGTCCCCACACTAAGCGGCTGTTCACAGGGGTGATAGGGAACGTCCCCACACTAAGCTGCTGTTCACAGGGGTGATAGGGAACATCCCC
Organism: Conus canariensis; assembly: GCA_033310375.1. Lineage (NCBI taxonomy): Eukaryota > Metazoa > Mollusca > Gastropoda > Neogastropoda > Conidae > Conus > Conus canariensis. Next base: position 13,471 of record JAMYXO010004488.1, on the reverse strand, counting down.
ATACATAGCTGCTGTTCACAGGGGTGATAGGGAACAGCCCCACACTAAGCTGCTGTTCACAGGGGTGATAGCGAACGTCCCCATACTAAGCTGAAGCCCTTCAGGCATCGTGGAGCCAAAAGTGTTGAGAGAAGGTCTTGCAGAACCGTTAATGGCACAGCCGTGTTTCAGCTTGGAGCGGACTGAAACCCAGTGCAAATGGAGAAAAGGTGGGTTCTCACCAGCATCCCAATCTGTGTGCGCCACAACTCGAAAGATGTTCATTGCTTTCTTGCATGATGTTCTGAAGGGCTGGATACTGCTGTTCAATGTCAGTTTTTGACCCAAAATAGTTCCCTGAAACTTGACGTCTCTCGCAGGTAAGATGATGAAGTTTTCCCAGACGAATAACAAGGTCACCTTGGACCTGGGAGAGAGAGGAGAGAGAGAGAGAGAGAGAGAGAGAGAGAGAGAGAGAGAGAGAGAGAGAGGAGGCAGACAGACAGACAGGCAGAGACAGACAGACAGAGACACAGAGAGAGACACAGAGAGACACACACAGACACACAGAGAGAGATTATATACTGTAACATATCACTGGTATTAGCTGAACAGCGCAAGTGACAAGAAGGTATAAAAAGAATTCATCTGACCTCAGCAACAAACGTAGACAATGGCATTCATATCATAAACGATGTGAAATTAACGTGAATCTTGCGACATTCATTCCTCTTGTCTTGACAATCCCAAGGAAACCTTACACAGTATTCTGAGAGAGAGAGAGAGAGAGAGAGAGAGAGAGAGAGAGAGAGAGGGAGCGGATACCCGCGGGGTTTTGGAGAGTTGGTGGGATAAGGGAAGGGAGCGGAGGGTGTAAGCAATGAATCAGCTGCGTTAATCCCCCACGGTGTAGTTTGCATGCACGCTGACTGGCGTTATAACCTGTTCAGTTACTTCTTTCCAACAAGTTCATGAGAAAAAAAAAAAGAAAAAAAAAACCTTTTTTTCGCGTGAGTAATGTGTGGTAGATTTTTTTCTTCTTATGTGACGAACTAAGCAAAACTTAAGTCATACCTCACTATTGCATGTCTTGCATTAAATAAATACGTGATCAGAGAGAGAGAGAGAGAGAGAGAGAGAGAGAGAGAGGATAACGTAAGGTAAGGTAATGTTGCTTATAGCCCAGCTGTAAGAGAGAGAGAGAGAGAGAGAGAAAGAGAGAGAGACAGAGAGAGACAGAGAGAGAGAGAGACAGAGAGCAGGAGGAAGGGAAGAAGAGGAGGGGGCTCACCTGAGAGGATGGGTAATGAGGGAAGGGGGAGGAGGGAGTGGGGGTAGGGAACAGAGTGAAGGGGGAGGGGGGAGGTATCATTAGTGTGTCAGCTGGTCGGGGAAACAGATGATGCACTAAACCTTGCGTTGTATGGAATCATCTGTGTCAGGCATGTTACAACGTGTTCAGCCTCGCATCGTACAGATGACGCACTAAACCTTGCGTTGTGTGGAATCATCTGTGTCAGGCATGTTACAACGTGTTCAGCCTCGCATCGTACAGATGACGCACTAAACCTTGCGTTGTATGGAATCATCTGTGTCAGGCATGTTACAACGTGTTCAGCCTCGCATCGTACAGATGACGCACTAAACCTTGCGTTGTATGGAATCATCTGTGTCAGGCATGTTACAACGTGTTCAGCCTCGCATCGTACAGATGACGCACTAAACCTTGCGTTGTGTGGAATCATCTGTGTCAGGCATGTTACAACGTGTTCAGCCTCGCATCGTACAGATGACGCACTAAACCTTGCGTTGTGTGGAATCATCTGTGTCAGGCATGTTACAACGTGTTCAGCCTCGCATCGTACAGATGACGCACTAAACCTTGCGTTGTGTGGAATCATCTGTGTCAGGCATGTTACAACGTGTTCAGCCTCGCATCGTACAGATGACGCACTAAACCTTGCGTTGTATGGAATCATCTGTGTCAGACATGTTACAACGTGTTCAGCCTCGCATCGTTTTCCATTGACTCATCCGTCTCCAACATATTGATGCAGATCCTTTGTTGCGCAAGTCACAATTTGTGTGTGTGTGTGTGTGTGTGTGTGTGTGTGTGTGTGTGTGTGTGTGTGTGTGTGTAACAAGTGTTAAGAGGAATATTAGAATTATCTACAAATTTGTTTCTAGCGCTTGCCTATCGTCAGGATGGAGTTTGGGTTGCCCACCGCCGGTGTTATATAGCGTGTGGGGCCCGGTTGCAGCTGTTTTTACGTGCGTGTTGGTTGCACGTGTTTTTTTTTTGGGGGGGGGGGTTCAGGTTGTTGTACGGGGTGTGTTCACTAGCAACGATTTCCATTTGTGCCTGCAGTTGTTTACTATTTCTGTTTTAGTATTAAGAGTTGCTAAGGTGGTTTACATAGTATTAGCCATTTTTCAGTTAGGCATAGGTTGCATCTTTTTGAAATATTGCTGTATGCCCTTTTTATGATTTTCCAGCATATGTTATAGTTTATTTTTGCGTCTTTAAGTTTCCAAATGTATTTGCTCAATTCAGTTTGGTTTTTGTATTTTTCTTTGTTGAATGACTGTTTGTGGTTTGCATATCTGGTTTTGAAGTGGTTTTCAGTGATACCTATGTATGTTTCTTTTTCATTTTCTGATGTCACGGTAGCCTGGTGTACAATATTGTTGTGAAGACATGTATTGCTTAGTGGACACTGCTCTTTTTTGGTGCAGTTGCAAGATTTCCTTTCTTCACCCTTCTTTGCTGTGTTGGTTTTCATTTTGTTGGATGCATCAATTAGGTTTTTGAGGTTGGGCATTCATGAGTAGGATAGTTTGACAGTGTTTTTGTTAAATATTTTGGACAGTTTGTGTTCTTTTGGAAATGAAGTTGTTAAGATTTTGAAGAATTCTTTCCCTATGTTTGTTTTGAGTTTCCCGTCGTATGGGGGGTTGTACCATATGATTTTTCTTTTTCTATTTTTCTTGTTTTTATTTGTGTTGTTATCTGGGTTGTATTGTAGTTTGTAATTGTATCCACTTCTTTGTAGTGCCTCCTGGTATTCTACTGCTGCATTGTTGAACACTCTCTCACTGCATGACAGGTTTGATAGTCTCTTGTTTATGCCGTGGGGTATGGTCTTTAATACAGATGGTGGATGGTTACTTTTGATGTGTACATAAAGAGGTGTGTCGTTGGGTTTCTTGTATGGTTTATATATGTGATTATTGAGATCCAGTGTTATGTCTAAGTAGTTCACTACCTTTTTGTTTGCTTCAATGGTAATTTTTAAGTTGTGATTTTGGAAGATTTTGCATAGTTCTTTTTTCTTATTTTCAATGGTTCATGGGTTGTTGGTTAGTGCAGCAAGGCCATCATCTCTGTATAGTCCGACTTGCTTTCCGAGTTTTTTCTTGATGCTGGATAGCATGAATAGCCCGACCAGTTCGCATGTTTCTGCACCGTCATATGATCCCATGGTTACGTCAAATGTTGAGTTTCTGTTCGTTTTCTTGATCCAGGTTTCATTTTTGCTGTGCAGTAATGTTTTCTTGGTGTGGAGAATGATTTCCATTTCTGACCCTGTTATGTCTGTGTGGTTACTGGCAAACTTCAGTGCTTTGTTGAGTAGTTCCTCATCTATAGATGGGTAAAAGTCTACTATGTCAAATGTGATGAATACTGTATTATTTTGTTTATTGGGTTTTTTAACCATTGGATAACTTCGTATGTGTTCTTCCAGAGGTTGTATTCAGAGTTTGATTTTACGTTCTTTATTATTTTTTTCCAGAATTTTCTTGCTTATTTTGCCTAATTCAGATTTGGATGGATTTATGAGTCTACATGTTGGATTGTTATGAAAGTTGGGCTTGTGGTCTTTGAGTGTTATGAAAGCTTCTTTTGTTGCTGTCGCTTCTATCCTGTCACTTAGGTCTATGCGCTGTGCAAGTTCTTTTTCTTTAGTGCAGATACTGTCATGTATATTTTTGTCGGCTTTTTTTTGTAGTTTTTCTGGATGTTTTTGTCAAGGAGTTGAGAGTATTCCTTTGGTTCCATTTTGTAGTAATTGCTAGTTTTATCTGCCTTCACAAATATTTTTTTGTCATTTTGTACTTGTTTTATTTGGTTTTTTAATGTTGTTTCGAAATCGTTGTTAGATTTTTTTTAATTCAATATTGGCTATCATTCTTTTCATTTTATCTTCAAAAGGTTTCATTTCGTCTATGGCTGGTGGTGATCGCCATGATTTGAAATCGTAGGTGTTTTTGTCCTCTTTTTTGTGTTTGGGTTTAGAAAAAAGAATGCTTTCCATCTCATGTTGTGTACAAACTTTTCTGTTTGTTCTATTAGTTTTATATATATATGATTGCGGATTAGAAAACGGTATATTTTTTGTTGACTGCCTAAAATTGATTTCCTCCATTTTAAAAACCTTCAGGCCGCAGTGCTTAACATGAGGAGCGATTAATATATATATATATATATATATATATATGTGTGTGTGTGTGTGTGTGTGTGTGTGTGTGTGTGTGTGTGTGTGTGATGTAAAGATGTCTATCGCGCACTGAAAGGAGAAGGATCGGAGGGAAAACGAAGGGGAGAGAGAGAGAGAGAGAGAGAGAGAGAGAGAGAGAGAGAGAGAGAGAGAGAGAAATTAGAGAGAGAGAGGCACGCACACTCACACAGACACAGACACTCACATACACACAGATACACACACGCGCGCGCGCAGACGCGCTACAAACTGTAAGAGCTGATTCCCGTGTAATTTTGTTGTTGCTGTTGTTATTGTTGGAAATAGACATGTAAAATATAAAACACCAATGCTGAGATCACTTAAATAATTGAACTTCCACGAAAATATTGTTCTTCACATATGTGCATATCAATTCTTAAACAGTACATTTCACTATTCATGTTCAGCAGAAATGTTGCCGTAATTTTACCGAACACATCTGGCTTGGATCCGGAATTTGATCCGGATCCGATCCTCACAGTAGATTAGCACCAAAAGTGACTGGTTTGTTCAACAAGTACAAATTCGATTGGTTTGTTCTGGACTCACACTCCACCTCCCCACCAAGCTGGATTGAAGTACTTTAGGCATTTTTTTTTCTTGCGTAATCTCGTTGACAAACACCAAAAGAAGGAACCCAGCAAACGCAAATGGCGAATAATCTACCTGCCGAGGGAATTTTTTTTTTTTTAAAGGAAAGGGGGACAACTGTACAGTGCCTGTCGTATCGCGAGGCGCGCGTGGCAGAATAATTTCCAGCGAATATCTGTGTAACCTTAACAGCAAAGGCAACAGGTGTGCGGGCTGAAACGCCCTCGGGCGTGTTCGGAATATTATGGTTGTTCCCTCCTTCTTCCTGCCCCTGTTTTCGGTTGGTTGGGTGGTTGGTTTTTTGGTTGGTTGGTTTTCCTTCTCTTACTCATTCTGTAGGCATGAGTTCACATGCGTGTGAATGGATAGATTTTTCTCCCTTTCAGAGGGAGAGAGAGGGGAGCGGTAACGGGGGATTGAGAGAGAGAGAGAGAGAGAGAGAGAGAGAGAGAGAGAGAGAGAGAGAGAGAGAGAGAGCAAAAGGGGGGGGGGGAGAAGAACGGCAGACAGACAGAGTAAGAGAGTTGTGAGGGAACAGACGGACAGACAAAATGACATTGTATAGACAATGAGAGAGAGAGACAGAGACAGAGAGAGAGAGAGAGACAGACAGACAGACAGACAAAGCAAGAAGGGGGGGGGAGAAGGAGAGCAGACAGACTGACAGAGTAAGGGGGGGGGGGGGCAGACGGACAGACAAAAGGACATTGTATAGACAAGGAGATAGAGTGACAGACAGACAGACAGACAAAGCAAGAGGGGAGGGGGGAGAAGGAGGGCAGACAGACTGACAGAGTAAGAGAGGGGGGGGGGGGCAGACGGACAGACAAAAGGACATTGTATAGACAAGGAGATAGAGAGTGACAGACAGACAGACAAAGCAAGAGGGGGAGGGGGGAGAAGGAGGGCAGACAGACTGACAGAGTAAGAGAGGGGGGGGGGGGGCAGACGGACAGACAAAAGGTCATTGGAGAGAGAGAGAGAGAGAGAGAGAGGAGAGAGAGAGGAGAGAGAGAGAGAACTCTCGGAACTCGGAACTCGGAAAATTTTAATTGCAAAGGCCACCGACCTATCTGCAATGAGGTCAAGAAATAAAAATAAAATCACACACACTGACGCTGTAATATTTCTACTGATCACGATCATTTACAAAACTTGCTCACACCAACTGTATAATCGTAAATTGAGTATACGAAGAGAGAGAGAGAGAGAGAGAGAGAGAGAGAGAGAGAGAGAGAGAGAGAGAGAGGAGAGATGTAAGGAGAAAATGTGGGTGTGGATGACATGTGAAAGAATTCATTTTTTCAGTAACCAGGTTCAAGCGGTCTGAAACCATCTCTCTACCTTTTATTCTCAGATACCCCGAACCTTCCTCTCCCTTCAAAGATCACATGATAAAACCTTTTATTTTGAAATAAATTTGACCACATTTCTGTCAATACTATTTCTATCGTTTGCTCCCCGAATTATATATGTTTGAGTTGTTAAGCTGTGTTGTGTGTGTGTGTGTGTGTGTGTGTGTGTGTGTGTGTGTGTGTGTGTGTGTGTGAGCGCATGCTTACATGCATGCGTAGTCGTGTGCGTGCGTGTCTGTATGTGTATGTGAGGGCTGGGGAAATGTAATACTAGAAATGTTTCTGGCTTGAGTTATCCTTTGATCTTGTTATGTTTTCAAGTGTTGTCTACACATGTCGTGTTTCTGTCTTATTTCCTCATTATTTCACACCATCCATTTCCATTCCTCTTCTCCTTACAATGGTCATGTTGATTTTTTATATTTATTTTCAATGCTTTTTATTCCTTATTTCACCATCCATTTCAATGGTCATTGTTTTGAGTGTTTCTGCTTTCCTTATTTCACCATCCATTTTCAATGGTCATTGTTTTGATTGTTTCTGCTTATCCTCATTTCACCAGTGCTTTTCAATGTCGATTGTTTTGAGTGTTTCATGTCTTGTTGTTTGTATCCTTTCATGGCATTGTTTGATGTTCTGTTCCTATCACATCATTTCAATGGTCATTGTTTTGAGTGTTTCTGCTTTCCTTATTTCACCATCCATTTCAATGGTCATTGTTTGATGTTTCTGCTTTCCTTATTTCACACAAGTCATGTTTTCTATATGTTCAGTCTGTTTTGAGTGTTTCTGCTTTCCTTATTTCAACTCCATGACCATTTCTTCAATGGTCATTGTTTTGAGTGTTTCTGCTTTCCTTATTCCCATCCATTTTCAATGGTCATTGTTTTGAGTGTTTCTGCTTTCCTTATTTCACCATCCATTTTCAATGGTCATTGTTTTGAGTGTTCTGCTTTCCTTATTTCACCATCCATTTCAATGGTCATTGTTTTGAGTGTTTCTGCTTTCCTTATTTCACCATCCATTTCAATGGTCATTGTTTTGAGTGTTTCTGCTTTCCTTATTTCACCATCCATTTCAATGGTCATTGTTTTGAGTGTTTCTGCTTTCCTTATTTCACCATCCATTTTCAATGGTCATTGTTTTGAGTGTTTCTGCTTTCCTTATTTCACCATCCATTTCCAATGGTCATGTGTTTGAGTGTTTCTGCTTTCCTTATTTCACCATCCATTTCCAATGGTCATTGTTTTGAGTGTTTTGCTTTCCTTATTCACCATCCATTTCCAATGGTCATTGTTTTGAGTTTTCTGCTTCCTTATTTCACCATCCATTTTCAATGGTCATTGTTTTGAGTGTTTCTGCTTTCCTTATTTCACCATCCATTTCCAATGGTCATTGTTTTGAGTGTTTCTGCTTTCCTTATTTCACCATCCATTTCCAATGGTCATTGTTTTGAGTGTTTCTGCTTTCCTTATTTCACCATCCATTTCCAATGGTCATTGTTTTGAGTGTTTCTGCTTTCCTTATTTCACCATCCATTTCCAATGGTCATTGTTTTGAGTGTTTCTGCTTTCCTTATTTCACCATCCATTTCAATGGTCATTGTTTTGAGTGTTTCTGCTTTCCTTATTTCACCATCCATTTTCCAATGGTCATTGTTTTGAGTGTTTCTGCTTTCCTTATTTCACCATCCATTTCAATGGTCATTGTTTTGAGTGTTTCTGCTTTCCTTATTTCACCATCCATTTCAATGGTCATTGTTTTGAGTGTTTCTGCTTTCCTTATTTCACCATCCATTTTCAATGGTCATTGTTTTGAGTGTTTCTGCTTTCCTTATTTCACCATCCATTTTCAATGGTCATTGTTTTGAGTGTTTCTGCTTTCCTTATTTCACCATCCATTTTCAATGGTCATTGTTTTGAGTGTTTCTGCTTTCCTTATTTCACCATCCATTTTCAATGGTCATTGTTTTGAATGTTTCTGCTTTCCTTATTTCACCATCCATTTCAATGGTCATTGTTTTGAG
>JAMYXO010004487.1:0-17380 GCA_033310375.1 Conus canariensis | reverse complement strand
CGCGAATTTTTGACAGTGAGGCAGTTGCTAATTTTCAAAACACACTACAAGAACTCCCAAAGATAACCAAATCAAAAATACCCCTTAAAGATTTAAGCCCAACAGCAGACGAAATAATAAAAACCCAGTTTTTCAGAAGAAACAGTTTAAAAACTATGCACGATCCGCCGCTCCCTTGAGAGAAATAACGGCCCTTGATCATGCTTTGAAAAGCATCAGAGGCGAATTAACAAAAAAATTTAGAAAAACTGGGTGAATAGAGGCTTTAAAAAAAGGAAAAAAAGAAAAACTAGTTGGGCTGATGACCACAATTTGGACCTGGTGTTAAAGAAAGAATAACACAAAAAAAAAGTCTTGAACAAGAGAGACAGCAAGACTAGAAGTGTTGTCTACAAAACGAGAAAATTTTTTTTTACGAATCAATGGCAGAATAAGAGAAACTACCAAAGAATTTTATATAAGCCCCCAAACGTTGCAGAACGAATAAGAACACGGGTTTAGAGAGCAAGGGTCACATTAGAAAGTGTTAAAAAACACCTTAGGATTTGCAATAAGTACACTGGTGTTGGCTATTACAGGCGGTGGGGAGCATGCCCCCGGGACCACCAACGAAAAATCATGGGTAAAAAAACAACTCGATCACCTTGCAAGTTTTTTAAAAAAAAATTAGCCTTAAGGCAATAGACCTTTCCCTGGTATAATGGGGGATCGTTAGCTGGTTTTGTCTGCGAAGAAAAGTATTTGGGTTTTAAAGGTGGCACTTATGGGCATTAGTTGTCTTAATAGTTTGGGTTCTCTTTAGAAGATAAAGCCAAGAATCCTAGGGCAGTTTTAAACCAATAACAAGTGCCCTCTTTTATATTCTGGTCATTATTTTTTGGGGCCCCAGGGTTGAATGGGGGGGGTTTGGGGGGGGCTCGGGATTGGTGGGGTTCTTTTTTTATTGCTATTGCTGGGTTAGGGAAAATTTTGTGTTTTTTCCGACCTTCTCTTCATTGCCCCGCCCCGGATTTTATTATTTAGTTTATTATTGTTCCTCCTGGAGCCTGAGGGCAGAAGGTGATGTATAAAAACCCTGCCCAAAAGCAAAGTTACTTTCGATCTTTGGTTTTCAAAACATTTTGGACCTTTTAATACTTTTAAGGGAAATAATTGCAGAATTTAAAAAGAATCCCCTAAAAATTTCTAAAACTGTTTTTTGGGGGTCAAAAGCCCGTAGAAGGATAATTAGTTTGATCTTGTTTGTGCTTTTCGAAAACCCGCAAACCCAAAAAATAATACGAATAGAGTCGTTTATTGTTCTATTCCCCCTCTAGTTTGGCCCTTAGAAGTATCCAAAATAAATGTTGTCCATGCGTTTTTGCTCTTTCTCTATGGACCCCAGGGGAACATTGTGCCTGAAGAGAAAGATGTGTAAGGAGGTTTCCAATCATAGTTTACTTTTTTGCACGCCCCAAAATAAAGGGTGCCCAAAAACCCCTGATTAAGATCCCAATTTTGTCTAAAGTCTGTCTTTGGGGCAATATAAAAATTTCGTTACAGATCCTTTCAAAAGTTGTAATCTATTCGTTGCTGAAGGGGATTAAACGTTTTGCATTTGGTAATGGTGCTTGAGTTCAGATAAAATAGTCTAAAGGGTGTAATAAAAATGAAATCATACACTGCCTCACCAAAGGATCGGGATGTTTTAAAATGATCAGCAAACGAACCCCCCCCGTTGATGGCAAAACACAGCAAAGTTTAACGGGTTCTGAAAAAACTGATCGGATGCTAAACCCACACTTTCGGGATGTAGTCGTTTTTTGATGGGGGGGTTAAGAAAAGATCCATGGAGTATAACCCCTTTCTTGAAAGGCGTTCCATTGAGTCACAGAAAAAAATTGGGGACAGTTGTTATATTTTAAGATTGTAGTGCGGTCCAACAGAAAATTTTTTCTTGTATTTTGAATGACTCATTTTTTTAATTGTTTTAAAAAGTTTGTAAAAAATAACAAAATCAAGACGCCCCTTTGTTTTTTGAATAGCTATTTATAATAACTGCGGAACCCCAAAGGTCGCACTCCCTGAAAAATTCTACAAAGTCGTATGGTTTAATATAAGTCAAACCCAAGGGGGAAAAATGGGGTTTCAAAACTTGACAGAAAGGAGACGTAATAGCCAGTTAACCTACCTGAGGGGTTTTTAGGGTTTTGCTCGCAAAAAGAAGCAATGAGTAAATTTTGACATTACTCTCAAACTTAACAATGCAAATCTAAAAACAAAGTTGACATTCAAACTGAAAGGGGAAAAAATCAATACTTTTTGATGTGGCTAGCTAAAATGTTGGCTTTAAACCCAATCAAACTATTATAGATTTAGATTACACCAGACAAAAAATTATGAGGGGGGGAAAAACCGCTCGTCTTGCATTTAAATTCATTACTCTATGTAATTTGGAGGGAGCTGAGCACTGATGAAAAACTTATTAGGGAAGGCCCTCAACTTTTTAAGGCTTTTCCCATCGGGGAAAAGCTGCATTTTGCGATTAGAAATTATACGATTCCCTAATTTACAGTTTAAAAGATTAGCTTGTGGGAGGGTGGGATGTTTAAATAAAGATCACAGATAAAACAGGGAAAGTCGTAAAATTGTGTAACCCTGCACTTTGTTTTAGAAATAAAATAATACGTTGTTTTAAAAAATGTCACGTGGCCCAGACGATTGGGGTCACATTAGCGCCTGAGGGTGTGTAACTTTTTAATTAAAAGACCTTGCAGACGTTTAGGACTTTTTAAAAAAAGGAGTAGGCATTTATATGGTTTTGGTCATAAAGATGGTTTTTATAAAAGCAAAGAGGTTGACGAAAAAAAGGTTTCCTAAACTGGGAAAAATACGCAACTAGAAGCAATTTAAAACAGGTCAGTAGAAAATAAAATTTGTTCGAAAAAAATGACAAAAAAGGCACTTAGAAACCCTTTTTAGAATGGGGCAATTAAAAATTTTAATTCTTTAAAACCCATTTAAATTTTTCGACCGTCAAAAAAAATTTCAGAAAAACATTGAACTCTGGCCCCCCACATGAAGTTTTGCCAAGGGACAACGCGGAAAGAGACGAAATAAAGCCCTTTGGGGACAAACAGTACATCCCCCCACAGAAGAGAATCGGTTTTTAAAGAAGCTTTTTAAAAAATTACAGTTCATTCCACGCACAAAAATTTGGGAAAGTTTTACAAAGATATTTAAAATTTCTGTCTTAAAAAATGAGGCGAGAAAGGAGCTTGGGGGTCATGATAATCTTATGAAAGGAATTTTTATTAGCGGCAAAACTTTGCTGACAAACTTAAAGTTATGTCGTTGTTCTTTTCAATGGGGAGGATATTAAGGTCATAACAACAAAACAAAATTGATATTTGTTTAAATAGAAACGATCTTACGAATGAACTGGTTAATCTTACCTTTTGGGCCTTAAAGGGTTTTTTTATATGAAAAGTTTTTACAGAGAGTATGATAAAAAAAAATAACGGATTAGATTAAATTCTGTTTTAAAACTATGGAGCAGAAACTTTGGGCCGATGTTAAACTTATGACAAAAAACCCCCATTGTTATTGATTTGTGGCAGACTGGTTGTGGGAAAAACAATATTTTTCCTCGCCTATTACAAAAGTTTATCGTTATAATTTTGTATATTGTAATTTTTGCCCAAAACCCCAAATGGGAAAAAAGCTATCACGACAGAAGGTTTTTATGGACAGATGATGAAATCTATTTAGTTGATCCTAGAATAAATGAGTGAGGTTTTTTGAACATTTCTTTAGACAGTTGAAGGGAAACCCGACATATTTATTATAGATGTGTTAGCAGAAAGAGACATTTAAAAAGGGAAAAACTTTATCAAAACTGGGTTTTTCAGTTTAAAACTGCTGGGGTAAATGTGTGGTTCTATGTCAAAAATATAATCAGTTTTTTAAAAAACTTAAGGAAAAATTAAAGACAGGGGTTTTTTTTCCATGAAAAACAGAGACGCATTTGATGAATGTATGGTGAAAATGATGTTTTTGAAAACGATCAAAAAAACGAAGGATTAAGCAAAACTAAAGTCTCAAAAGTTTTTAAATTAGTGTTTAAAAAAGATAAACCCAACATTTGTATGTTTGTAAAATGTTTACTATTAGAGAATTAAAAAAGGATTTGGGTAAACCCCGGAGCAACAGCGAAACCCGGGTTTAGCCCGGGTTTGGAGCTGGCGGAGGTGGGTGGCCAAAATGCCTATTTTATAGTTTCTCCAAACGGACTATGAACAGGCCCAAATGGAATATCCATGTTTTGTGGAAAGCGTTTTCGTACCCCCCGTGGCATAAAGCCACAAAACAAAGAGGGATGTGTGAAGACTCATCTAAAGGGCAGCAGCGCACTGCATACAGAAAAGACGTGGGGAAACCAAGGCCAGGATTTAAACCACAGTCCCAAGGACACCCACGCTGTTGGTTCGGGATGAGGAATTTGCCAGGCCCCGATGCCAGGCCCTGAATTTTAACCCTGCCACGAGCAAAACGAAACTGAAGTTGGGGGAAAAAACTGGATGCAAAAATCGTCCAAAGACTCGATGCCTGTAGGGGGAAAAACACCCTGGAACACAAAATAGCCACAATGGGGCATTTTGTATGCCACTGTAGAGACGCCTATGGAGCAAAACTACCCAAAGAGGGAAAAAACCCCCAAAGAATCCCGACGCCCAAAAAAAGTGGACAAGATCGGGTCCAAAAGAAAAAAAACCAAGATGCAAATGCAGCCGCACTGCCCGCTGAAAAAAAAAAGGCCTTGGAAAAATGTGGAAAGACCTGAAAGAAAAACACAGCGCCCCCGCAAAGCGGAATCTGCGAGGAAGAGGAAAGAGCAAAAAGAAGAAGAACAAAAAGCGCTTCTTTAGAGACCCCTTCCCCGTTTTCCGAAAACTGTTGAGCACCAAAATCTGGGACCCTAATGTGGGCAAAGGAGTTTTTGAGCAGCATTTTAGGAAAAAAATACTTGCCCCAAGCAAAGCCCCACTCGAATTCAAGGTTGGTGTGGCCAAACCAACCCTGAGGAAAAAGTTCAGTGGCAAACCTGCAACGTTGGCGGAAATCAAAATGGTGGTCGAAAAAAGCAACCCAAATCATCACCAGGGGCCAAACGGATACCTTACCACTTTAAAGAAAAAGTCCCAAGGGCGGGAGTGGCTCCACAGGCTGCTGGATGGTTGGAGAAAACCCGAAGATCGCGGGCCCGTGGTGACGGCAGATGGGGTGACATCCCCCAAAAAGCAAAACTCAAGTGAATCAGCCAGTTTTGGCCAATCACTACGAACGTCGAAGGGAAAAACTTCTTCTTGTCAGGGGAGCAAGGTGACCAAGCCCGATGAAAAACAAGTCTGGATTTTGTCAGCCAGAAAGGTGGCATCCCAGGCGTGGTGGCTGTGTAGAACACGCCACAATGATCTGGGACCCATCCAAAAAACAAAAACGAAAAGAGACCTGGACGTAGTGTGGCTTTCGGCAAACGCATATGGATCTTCCCCATGGATGTCAGTTTGGCTTTGAGATTACCAAAGTGCCCAAGAACATCCCCGAATGCCAAAAAGACTTTAATGTTCTCAAAAGCGGTTCTCTACCAAGGAGAAACCAAAGACTGGTCAACTTGGGAAATGGGTATTGCCCAAAGGGCTGTGCAATTTCCCCAATCTGTTTGTGCTGGCCATGGAACTCAAAACTTGAAAGCAGCAAAAAAAACAACGCGAGACAAACAGACCCTTTGGGGAGGTACAAAATGCCTCCCCTTTAAAGGCCCTTTATGGGTGCCCAAACAGTGATTTCATCCAGAGAGACGAGACACGTCATGTGCTGGAGAGGCTGGAGACATTTTGCCTCATCCGAATGAAGTTCAAGCCAAAGAAATCACGGAGTCTCTCACTGGGAAAAGGGAAAAAAGTGGCCGGTCTGTGGTTTTCAGTGTTGCCAACCGGGCCTTTCCCAACATACAGAAAAACCAGTCAAGACCCTTTGGGAAAATGGTTGATGATACCTAAAAGACACACAAAGAGCCAAAGAAACCAGCAATGGCGGGGGGAAGGCTTGGAGACCATTGCCCAGTGTGGGCCCCGGCAAATACAAGGTTGGTGTCTGCATTCATGCTGATACCACAGCTCCGGGGCCTCTGATGATATACCACTCTGCCCCAGCACGTGGAGGCAATGGCCCCAAAATCAACAAGTTTTCCAAGGAAATGTTTGGTGTCCCCCCTGTCTGCGACATAGCGCTGTACTGTCGCAAGCAAAGTGAAACTCCACTGAAATCCACCCTGGGGAATAAAAAGCAGGGAAGATCAGACTTCAAAGCATTTTGGAGGACTCAGGAAAAAAGGGGGAGAAAAATCAACCCCCAGCTGAAGAAGGCGAAATGGAACTCAAGAGGCGATGGATTCTGCAAAAGAAAGTTTTAAGATCAGAGAAATAAAAGGACACACACAGACCAACAGACAAGGATGGGGGTGCCAAAACTGAATGGTGGTCAAAGGCCCAAAAAAAAAGCCAAAAAGGCATGTATTCAGGGATGAGAAAAGAAAAGACCAAAAAAAAACTTTCCCAAAAAAAGTCCCGCAAGCCAGCAAGGCAATGAACAAAGTGGGAGAATGCACTCCAAAGAAGTCTCCTTGGAATGAAATTTTGGCACATGGCCCCCTCTCAGGATCGCTTCATTCTCAGATTGCATATGACCTTTCCCTCAAATGCAAACCCGGGTGAAGGGGGGGAAAACAGACGTCCTGCTGCCCCCTTGCCATGAAAACAAAGTGGAGATGTCCTAAGCTCATGTAAAGTCCCCGGGCTAAAGGGAAGGTACACAGGGAGGCACAACAATGCTCAAAGTATTGTACAAGTAGTCGGGGTTTAGACCAACCCCAAAAAAAGGGAAAATCGGGACCCCCCAAACACCCGCAACATTCTTCACGGCAGGGGGCAGAAAATCATGGCCAAGAACAACATGCCACTGAACATGCAGGCAGAGTCGCTGGAGGGGCAGATGACGGGGAGTGCACGCAGACCTCCCAAAGGGAAGAGTCACCCAGAGATCATCAGCAAGAGGGGGCAAAGACCAAAAAAGTAGCCCATTTAAAGTCAACCAAGCAGCTGACTGATCGAGTCACGGTGCCATATGAGAACGAATGGGGGCAGCTCAAACCCTACAAGACTGAAAAGATGCTGTTTTGGCAAACAGCCTGAGGAGAAAAGGGGCTATCAGGTCAAACCTCACTGCGAAATTGAGCTGGGGGGTTTTGTGGGAACGCTGCAACAGCCTCATAAAACAGTCTCTTTTGCGGGAAGGAAAAAACCAGAGCCCTGAAAGCAGGGCAGAAGCGGCAGAGGGGTGTCAAGCGGGATTTTCAAGGAGGAAAAAAGTGAACTTTATAAGGTTAAATTTCCTACAAATTCAGGTGTTCTGTGGCTCAGTGGTTAGAGTGCGAGCATTAAGTGGAAAATGAGCATGTCCAGAGGGCTGGGTTCGAATCCCGCCATGGCTCGTCCCCGTGGAAAAAAAAAGGGGGGGAGCAGAGGGACATCCGGAGTCTGAACCCGGGTGTGGCCCCAACCCCCCCAGAGTGTCAGGGAAAAAGGGGGCCCAAAAAAATTGCTTGAAGGGGCTTCTCTCTGAGGGCCCCCGCTGCCCCGCTTCCCCGAGTTTCTTTTTACTATAATATGATGAAAAAATAAGTATAACAGAATATAACATAACATAATAATGTTTATAAAATGATGTAACACAAAAATGATGTGATGATCATGTAATACAAAACAATTTATCATGATAAGGGTTTATTTATGTTTTTGTAATATAATATAACACAATGCAATCAAAATGGATTGTATAATTAATATACCTTATACAATATTTTGTACGAAAGTATGTAATATGACATAATATGATAAAGGGTTTTTAAATACAATGTAATAAAGTAAATTTTCATTAATATAAGGTTGTAATATAATATAAAAGATACCCAAAAAAAATACATATAATATAATATATTAAAACATAAAAAATATAGGTCGGGGTTTAATAAGGGGAACCACAGGTCGTCGCACACTCCCCCTCAGCACAAGAGCCGGTACACGACATAAAAAAAAATTTTTTTCTTTTTTCACATAAACTTTCCATTGGGATCAGGGCCTATCAAAGGGAGGGAGAATAGACAGAATGTTGGAGAAAAAGGGGGTTAGAGATGAAACACCCTTGCCAGAGCTAACTACCCTATGAGCAAAAAAAAACCCTGGTAATAAACACAGAGCACCCAGGGAAACCCTCTAAGCCCAAAAATCCACCCCTACTTTTTCCCCCTCCAAAAAAAGAAAACAGCCAGAAACACGCAACACAAAAAACTTTTTCCAAAAATAAAAATGGCTTTTCTTTCCCAAAAAGAAATGAAACAGAAAAAAAACTGTTTGTTGCCCGCGTGCAGCGTGCTCTGAAAGGGGTGGGGCCACCCCCACTACAAGCTTCAAAACATTTACAAAGACTCCAGGGTTCGCTTCACTGATGTCCATAGAGGAAGAGCTTTTGCGCATGAAGTGACATGATGCAAAAAGATCCCCTCTTGGGGTCCCCCTTTTGGGCTCGAACTCCCGGGGCCAGTGGATTTTCTCCCCCGAAAGCACAGTAGCAAAGCTTAGGTTGTCCCCAGTGATGGGCAGAGGCACCTCGCTGTTTCACCCTGTCAGGGAACTTTTCCTTGGCGAAAAACTGATAACCCTACCTGCAACCCAACAACCCTGCCCCGGGGAATCAATTCTGTGATCACCATGTCGTTCAGGGTCAGTGGGAGTCATGGGGAGGCAACATGGGGGGGTGGGGTGGGGGTGGGGGGGGGGCGTTTTTACCCGTCATCATTCATGAGGGAGTGGGGTGTAGGGGGAAAAATCGTAAGTTCCAAAATGATACATTTTTTAGTTCTTTAAAATCCCCCCTCAGTCACTTAGGCCATAGGGTTGCCAAAAACGCACTTTATTCTTTTTCATCCCAAGTAAATTCACACGGTCAAAAAAAAAGAAAAAAAACCTTACTATAACGCCTTGCTTCCTGATTTTCAAAGACAAATAAAGCACGGAAAACATATGAAGGAGTACCTAAATACAAAACAAGACAAATCAAAACAAGACGAAACCAGCAAGGAGGGAGGGATGAACGGGTGCGCCGAGAAGTGTCACTACCCACCCCTATGATTTCCCCCTGGGGCGTGGCAGCCCTTTTTGCCATTTCGACTTGCCTGCTGGTTACCTTTAAAAATTGCTCTTGACCAAGGGGAACTCACTCGAAAAAAGTTTTACATTAAGAATTGAATTACCACTCTGAATATATCAAGCGAACATTAAAACTTGAACCCTAACTGACGAATAGCATGTTTGCCATGTAAAAAATTCAATTTTTGATTTCTACTGGTTATTAACACGGCTACAAAACCCCAAAAGGATACCAGTCTCTTCAAAGAGAAATTTCCGAGTGGGCTACAGGGGGATGATAAAGAAAAGATTCTGAAACGACCCCCCTTTTTCCCTGGGAAACGGGATTTTCCGACTATATATCAACACCTTTGCATACAAAAACTATCTTGGAAAAAAATGCCGAGTAAAAACTTAAGCTGCTACCCCAAAAATGAAAAAGAA
Source organism: Conus canariensis (assembly GCA_033310375.1). Classification (NCBI taxonomy): domain Eukaryota; kingdom Metazoa; phylum Mollusca; class Gastropoda; order Neogastropoda; family Conidae; genus Conus; species Conus canariensis. The sequence continues at coordinate 7,712 of JAMYXO010004487.1, read as the reverse complement.
TTCCAACTCGTACGGCTTTTGCTATCTACATATGAATACAAACCTTTTTAGTGCTTCCCCAACAGGAGGTGGAGGGGGGAAAAAAAAAGAAAAATAATGGCGGGGACCGTCCCCCCACGCTAGTGAGAGCGGGCAACCCAACCTTGCAGACGGGACCAAAAAGAAAAAAAAAGTAGGTCATTCCCCCACGTGGGTTAAAGAGGGGAAAACCCCGGACCTCGTAAGGGGACTTCAACAAAGTGGCCCCCAAAGAGCGGGAAATGCTCATGACAGTTTCCAGTGGGGGACTGTGCTCTCCATTAAATGAATGACTAAAGGTGAATAGAAATCGACCGCCCCCACCCCCTCTGTTAGCACTAGAAGGTAAACAGTTGTTGAAAACACGTGGAGATAAACATGTTCAAAATTTCCCTATCCCTGAAAACGAGTGACACACCCACTGAAAAAAAGTTGGGGGATGGAAGGGGAAGGGAAATTGCACGGACAGTTGCTTTACCCCCCCCGGGTTTTAAACCACTCAGAGAGGGGGGAAAGGGGGGGGGGCCCCCCCATGACAACAGTACAATAAAACAAAACCACTTCAACAAAATACAATGTGATATAATAAAAATAACATTATTTGAACAAAATAATGTTATGTAAACAATATAATATGATAAAAAAAAAATATCATAACGTGTTTTATATGTATGATTGATATTATATGATATCAATCGTTTACTGCCCGAACCCATTTCTTACATTTTTATCGATTTTTATTATTTACACTGCCTATCTTTTCAATGTGACTTTCACCCAGTAAACTTTTGACTGTTTCGAAAAACCAAAAAACCCGTATTCCAATGTAGAAGTAGCTTTCTTCCTAAAACCCCTTAACTCTACATGCTATGTTTGCCCAGTTTGTATGGCAGCATTTTCCCCACAGTGATGCCGAACCCCCCTCCTTGAACAAAAGGGTTCTGGGTGTCAAAAACACCCTTTATTTGAAAGAGTAAGCTTACCATTATTGGGGAGAAGTGTTTTTGGTGAATTCCACCAAGAAAAGGAAAGTAACGATCCAGGGAAAACCCGTGATCCAGCTACGGGGGCGTCGCTTCAGGATTGTTTAGTTAGGCAGAAAGTGGCCCCTAGTGAGCTCAGAGTCTATTCTGAATAAAAAAAATTTTTCCCTAAGTGTGGTGTGTGTGTGTGTGTGTGGTGTGTGTGTGTGTGGTTGTGTGATTGTGTGTGTTGTTGTGTGTGTGTTGTTGATGTGTGTGGTGTGGTGTTGTTTTGGGGGTGTGTGTGTGTGGGGAGCACATGCCCATGCGGGGTGGTGTGTGTGTGTGTGTGGGTTTTTGTGTGGGGGTGGTATGTGTGGGAGTGGGAGGGGGGGTTGCACGCATGCATAGTGCTTGAATGCGCTTGTTATAAGAGAGAGAGAATGTATGTTTGTGTGCACGCTTAGTGCTAATTGCCTAAGAGAAAGAGTGTGTGTACACATGTGTGTGTGGAATGGGAAGGGGAAAAACCCAAAAAATAAAACAAATGCACACACCACACACACACACACCACACACACCACAACACACACACATTTTTTAAAAGTTTTGGAAACTGTTTGAAAACAACAGCAAAAAAAAACAACATTGCTAGAGAACTTCTTTGTTTGCGTATTTACTGTGCTCTTGTAAAATGTGTTAGGAAGCCTGTAAATTCCCCTTTTCTATCTCTCTCCATCATTCCCCCTCCCCCCTCTCTCCTTTCAGTTTGTCTGTCAGTCGGTCGCCCTCCCTCCCCCTCTCCTCTCTTGTTTGTCTGCAGTCGGCGGCCCCTCTATTGTTTCCCGTCTTCTGTCTGCCTGTCCCTCCGTCCGACCTCCCCTTCACCTTGTGTCCTACATATGTAAAACACACACCCACACACACACCACACAACCACACACACCACACAAAACTTGTGCCTGTACGCATGCACCAACAAGATTAGTCGCCAAATATGATTTAAAAAAAAGTAGTATAAAAACAAAAATGATAAAAAAATAATGTAAATAACTAATGAAGTAAAGCAATGTATAATATAAATTTAACGCAATTTAAAATTAAAAAAAATAAATATAATATAAAAATAATATAAAATAATTAATATAATATATATCACATAATATAATTAATTTAATTTTAAAAGGTGTAATCAATACCATAATAAATACAAACAATATAAAACAACTACATTTGTTAGATGAAAATATTTTATTAAGTAATGTGGTGCTACATTTTTATATCATATCTTAATGAGATTATAGGTCAATTGAAATTTTAGCTTTTTTGGTAAATTAATAATTAAAAAGAGAGTTGCTTGTTCTTCCAATTTTAGCAATATTAAAAAAAAAAAAATTTTGTTCAAAACATCGACTTTTTACGTGGCATATTCTATTTCCGGAAAAGTGGGTTAAAGGTTTTGCTCCTGTTGGTCCTCCGGGAAAAAATGATCAAATTTTTTTGTCCATTTGTTCCCCCGAAAACGATTATAGTTGTTTAATCTTTTTTTATTCAACAAAATTTTTGCACCTTTTGTTGTCGTGCCCGTCAGGCTCCACTGTACAATTTGTTTGTTCTTTTCCCTTGTTTCGATCCCTTTACAACATCGTTTTTGGGTTGTTGTTTTTGTTTTTGTTATGTTTTTTTGTTGTTTCTTGTCGTTGTTGTTTTTTTGGGAGTATTGATATCATTAACAATTGTTGAATAAGGGATTGATATGATGATGATTTTTTTGTAAAACGCATTACCCCATCTCATCAAAATCATCCATTTTTTAATTCTAATCCTTTTTTTATCATCTTCTTTTTCTCATTATTTTATTTTTATTATCTTTATTTTTTTTTATTATTATTATTATCTTTAATTTAAAATTTTTAAATATAACATTTTATTATTACAATGTTTGATCATCATCATTTTTGTTATATTATTATCAATTTTATTTGTTTTTTTATTATTATTTCTTATTATTATTATTATCTTTTTCTTTTCTTTTTTTCTTTTCTTCTTCTTATCATTGTTATTATACTGTTTTTTGTTGTTGTTGTTGGTGGTGGGTGGGTTTTTGGTGGGGGCTGTGCTGTGCTCGTTGTTGTTGTTTTTTCTTTTTTATTATTATTATTTTTATTTTTCTTGTTGTCATTGTTGTTGTTGTTATTATTATTTTATTTAATTACATTATTATTATGTTATTATTATTTTGTTATTATTATATCACATCATCACTTTTGTCATTGCTTTTTTTTACATTATTATTATCACATTATTATAATATTTTTTAAAGTATTTTTTTATTATTTTTTTTTTCCCCTCATTTTCTAACATCATCTCTCATTATTTTATTTTTATTTTATTTTTAGTTTTTGTATTTTATTAACTATACCTACATCATCATCATCATCATTTTTACTTTTTATTATCATTAATTATTTATTTTTGTTTGTTTTTTTATTATTTCATTTTTTAATTTTTTGTTTTTGTTGTTGTCGTCATCATCATCTCTCATCTCATATTTTCATCTTATTTTTTTATTGTATTTTGTCATTATTATTTTTGGTGTTGTTAAATATTTCTTTCATTTTCATTACTATTTCATTTTTTTCTTTTATCGTTTATCATAAAATCATCATCTTTATCTATATATTTTTATCATAATCATCTTTTATCAAAATAATCATATTTATTTTTTCGTCTTTTTAATCGAATATATTTGAATAGAGTTTGTTGCTTGCTGCTAATGATATGCTTCTTTTTGTAATTTTAGGGGTTTCCCTGTTTTTTAAAAAAGAGTGGATGTTACTGTAGCTGCACACCCCAAAGTGTTTGTACGTGGTGGTGTGTGTGTGGTGTGGTGTGTGTGTGTGGTGTGTGTGTGTGTGTGTGGGTTTTGATGTTGGGGGGGGGGGGGGGGGGGAGAGTGTTCGTGCTTTTAGAAGATATTTTTCTGAGCGATTGTTTTTCTAGGATTTTACACAGGCATTTACGCCCGTTGTGTGTGTGTGTGTGGTGTGGTGTGTGTGTGTGTGTGTGTGGTTGTGTGGTGGTTGTATGTATGTGTGTTGCCCGGGGGTATAGGGTTTGCTGTGCTGTCGAAATGAATTTTTCCATCTTTTTGGGCAAAATAACTTGTTTACCGTTATATTTTTTACCATTATTTCATTATTACTTTTAAAAATTTCTATCATCATCATCATCCATCACCATCATCTCATCATTGTTATATAAACCTCATCATCATCATCATCATAACACCATCACATCTTACTGTTATTATTTTGTTTTGTTGTTAGAAATGGTATAGTTTTGGCCAATTAAATTGATATTGGTGGGGGGGGTGGGTATGGTGGTATGATGGTGGTTTTGGGGTGGTGGTGGTGGGTGGTGGTGGGGGTTTGGGGGGGGGGGTTTGTGGTGTTTTTGTGTGTGTGGTGTGTGGTTGTGTGTGTGTGTGCGGTGGTGTGGTGGTGAGGGTTTTGTGGGGGTGGTGGGGGGTGGGTGGTGGTGTGTGTGTGTGTTGTGTGTTGTGTGTGTGTGTGTGTGTGTGTGTTGTGTTGCACTGTGCATGACTGTGGGTGTGTGTGAAGCATGGTGTCTGTGTCCATAATGTGTGCGGGGCATGCATGCGTTTGCAATGTGTGTGTGGTGGGTGTGGTGTGCGTGTGTGGGGGGTTGGTTGTGTTGTGTTGCGTGTGTGTTGATTGTGTTGGGGGAAGACGAAGAGAGGGGGCGAGAGGGGGAAGAAGAAGACAGCAGAAAGAAACGAAAGAGAACCAAAAGAGAGAGAGAGAGGAGAGAGGAAAGGGGAGAGAGAGAGAGAGAGAGAAGAGAAAAGGTAACATACAAGTCATCGGTGAAAAAGCCGATTTGTCACGTGAACAGGTTTTGACGGGGGAAAATTCCAACTCTAGGCACTGTAAACAAAATCACATATGAACTACTGCACTGTGTAATACTTATTTCATCATTCCCTTGCACCGATTGTTATGGGGCATTGTTTTGCATTTTTATTGCGTTGCATTGCAGTCGCTGGCGTTTTTGCACGACAAGGCTGCATCGTTTTGCTTACCTTTTTGCTTTGGTTGTTTGTTTTGCATTGCTTTGCTTTTGATTGTACGCATTGCTTTAAAATTTGCATTGGCGTGTTTTGAATTACAATGATCGTATTGTGTTGCATTGCTTGCTTGCATTTCTCGCATTGCTTTTGCGTTCCGTTGCATTGTTTCGCTATTTTGCCGCAAAACCCTCCATCGCAATGTATTACACTGATTGCACTGGATTGCTTTTGCATTCATTGCTTCGTTTCGTCGCACCTTCCATTTTGTTTTTGTACTATTTTCTTTATCGAAAGGGGTACTTTTAGAAGGGGGAAATGAAGAAATGTGTTTTGGTGTGTGTGTGTGTGTGTGTGTGTGGGTGTGTGGTGTGTGGGGGTGTGGGGTGTGTCCATTCCCGCCGTCCGTCCGTGGTCAAAATGTGTTCACCGCTCCAGACAAAACTAGGGGCCGATTTTTCTGAAAATTTTGGGTAGGTTTTTTTTATTAGGGTCACAGACATGCCCAGGTTAATTTTAAACCGTTATAGCCTTTTCTAAAACCGCCTTAACGGCCCAAAAAACGGTTTGCTTTTCTTCGGGAAATTCTTGAAAGTACCGGGATCCCCTCTGAAAATTTTTAGGCAGTTCTTTGAGTCACGGATCACGCCCGATGTTTTATTTTACGTTATGTCGTTACTAACGGCCTAAAAGGCCCCATAACGGTTTTTTTTTTTTATGGAATTTCAGAAATTTCCGGCCGATCTTTCTGAAAATGTGTAGTTGCGTTCATTATGGGACACGTTTTATGCCCAATGTACTTTTTCCCTTTTATACCCGTTACTAACGGCCATAACGGTTTTTTTCTTTTATGGAATATATCAGAAAGTCAGGGCCCGATCTTTTGAAAATTGTGCAGGAAAAAGTTCATTATGGGTCATAAAATGTGCTCGATGTGTTATTTCCCTTTTATAAACCTTTTTAAACTAAGGGCTATAAGGGCCCCAAAAACGGTTTTTTTTCTTGATGGAAAATCTTGAAAGTACTGGGCCCGTTTTCTGAAAAAATTTGAATGTATGTTCATTATGGGTCACGGATGGCCCGATGTGTTATTTTACCGTTCTGGCCTTTCTAACGGCTATAGCGGCCATAACGGTTTTTTTTTTCTTTATGGAAAATTTGGGGAAAAGTACTCCCCCGATCTTTCTGAAAATGTGAAGGATGTTCTTTATGGTGAGAATGATCCCGATGTTTTTTTTTACCGTTTTAGCCTTATAAGGGCTAAACGGCCCATAAGGGTTTTTGTACCCCCAGTTCTTAGGACATTTTCAGTGTCTTTTTCATCACTGCTTTGCGGACTGTGATGTTGTACAAAAACATGTTTTTGGAAGGATGAATTTTGAGGGTGGATAAATGTTTTACCAAAAAAGATGAGAAAAATTGAAGAAGAGGTATCGTGGTACGACCATTTGGTGTCTCCCCTACGCATTGGGCCCAACCGTGGTCAGCCCTTGAATCCCCACCTACCTTTTTTTTTGTTGTTTGTGTAGTGGATGTACCGTTTTGTTATGATGTGTGGGCAGGGGCCCCATGTGTGTGCGTTAGTGCATGTGTGTGTGTGTGTGTGTGTGTGTGTGTTTTGTGTGTGCGCAGCGCGCAGGCATGGTGGGGGGTTTTGGGGTTTTTGTGTGTTTTTTTTGGGGGGGTGGGGGTTGTGTGTTTTGGTTTGGGGAGGTGTGTGTGTTGTGTGGGTGTGTGTGTGTGGTGTTGTGGTGTGTGTTTTTTGGGTGTGTGTGGGTTTGTGTGGGGTTTTGGTGTGTGTGTGTGTGTGTGTGGTGTGGTGTGTGTGTGTGCTTTTGTGTGTGGGGGTTTGTGTGTGTTGTGTGTTGGGTGGTTGTTGTGTGTTGTAATGTGTGTGGGGTTTGTGTGTGTGTGTGTGTGTGTGTGTGTGTGTGTTGGGGTTTTGGGGTTTTGTGGGTTTGGGGTTTTTGAGAACGTTGCATCTGTTTTGTTATGTGTTGTGTTTTTGTATGGGGGCGTGTGCGCATGTGCATATGTTGTGCATTTGTGCGGTTACGTGTATGCGTGTGTGCGCACACGTGTCGGTGTGGAGGCCATGCACAGATGTGCTATGTTTGCGGGTAAGAGCAAAAACGTACGCACACAGGGTTTTAAATTTGTGTGGTGTGTGTTTGGTGTGGGGGAGTGCAGCACGCGTGTGTGTGTGGTGTGTGTGTGTGTGTGTGTGTGTGTGTGTTTTGTTTTTGTGTGTGGTGGGGTGTGTTGTTGGGGCGTGTTTTTTTTGTGTGCGTGCGCTGTGTATATGTGTGCGTGCGTGTGTGTGGTGTTGTGTGTTTTGTGGGGGTGTGGTGTGGGTGTGTGTGTGTGTGTGTGCGTGTGTGCGTGGGATTGTTTGAAGGGGGGGGTTTTGTTGTGCTTATTGTTATGTGTAGTGGGGTTGTGTGTGTGTGTGGGGTTTTGTGTGTGTTTGGGGTGTGTGGTGTGTGTTGGGCAGGTGTGCGTGCATTTATATGCTGAATTTAAATTTATCTTGTTCTTGTTCCCAAATTCATTTTTAAAATTTCCGCAAAAAGTCAAACCCCACACACACACACCACAACACACCACACACACACCCCAACAACCACAAATGAATGGTATTT